>JASDQU011310679.1:11827-25167 GCA_032191745.1 Picea mariana | reverse complement strand
AGGAACCAAGACATTGGTTTCACGAGGAAACCTCGAAGTGTCTTGTGAGGAATTGGTTCCATGAGGGCACCTCGATATGTCTTAGACATTGGTTTCATGAGGGAACATTGATATATCAAGTATGGTCCAAAATGACTTAGAATGATCAACATTTACATATGTTTATGTGGGTAGAGGAATCCATGACTGCAATGTATGTTCAGAACATAATTCCTCATAAGGATTTGAGGAACATGACACCAAAGAGGCCTTCACCGGAGTGAAGCCTGAGGTTGAACACTTTAGGATATTTGGGGTGTCCAATATACATTCATGTACCTAAGGAGAAAAGGATGAAGCTAGACCCTACAGGCGGAAAGGGTACATTTGTGGGGTACAATGAGTCTTCGAAGGAATATCGGATCTACATCCCTAGTCAGAGACAAATTGAGGTGAACAGAGATGTTACCTTTGAGGATGAGGTATCCTTTAAGATATCTAGAGGGTCTCACATGGAGATTGATCAAATTGATCTCGTTGATCCTGTAGCTCTAGTTGATGTTCCCAGAGATATTGCAGTAGGTTGGAAGAGACCTACATGGGCTCGTCAAACTCTATAGGAGGTAGAAGGATATGCAACTCCTTGTGGTACCTTTCGAGTGAGAGAGAGACCTTAGAGATATTCATTCTATGTCGCATATATGAGGCACATCATTCGTTTTGAGCCTTCATGTTATGAGGAGGAACTAGTCATCCAGTATGAAGAGATGTCATGATGGAGGAGTATCAATCCATCATGAAGAATGATGTGTGGGATATTATTTTGAGACCTGAGGAGAAGTCTGTAATGACTTCCAAACATATCTACAAGATCAAACACATAGTTGATGATAGCATCGAGAGGCACAAAATGATATTCGTTGCTAGAGGATTCTCTCACATGGAGGGAGTAGATTATGAGGAGACATTTTCTCATGTTGCTTGATACACTTCTATCTAGATGATTATTTTCCCTGCAACATCCATGGGTTGGAGATTACATTAGATGGATGTAAAGCCAAACTTTCTCAATGGAGAGATTGAGGAATAAGTATACATCGAGCAACCATATGGTTTCGTGATACATGAGAAGGAGTCTCATGTGTACAGGTTGAAGAAGGCCTTGTATTGACTCAAGCAACCACCTAGAGCTTGGTATGTGAGGATTGATGGACACCTGATGATTTTTGGGCTTCAACAAAAGTGTTTTCGATCTCAGCCTATACTACAAGACTGTTAATGGTGAGTCCCTGATTTTGGCTCTCTACGTTGATGATTTATTCCTCACCAATACAGAGAGAATTATTGTTGAATGCAAGTATGTATTGGCCTCTAAGTTTGAGATGAAGGACCTTGGTATGATGCACTACTTCTTGGGACTAGAGGTGTGGTAGATAACTGATGAGATCTTCCTGAGTCAGGGGGAGTACACAGTTGAGATATTGAAGAAGTTTGTGATGCTGAACTTGAATCCCATGGATACACCAATGGTGATGAATCTGAAGAAACTAAGTTTTTCTTCTTTCAATTTTGAAGAAATTGATCTGACTCTGTACAAACAACTAATTGGATAGTTGATGTATCTGGTTTACACTAGACCAAATATTTTCTATGCAGTGAGTGCACTTAGCCAATTTATAAGTCAGTCGAGATAGAAACATTGGATTGCTACGAAGCATGTGTTGAGATACTTGCGAGGCACAGTTGGACATGGCCTGAGATATAATTCTAGTATTGATATGATATGGCAAGAATATATTGACTTTGATTGGGCAAGGAGCACAGTGGACAGAAAGAGAACCTTCGAGTATTGCTTCACTTTGGGATCTTCCATGGTTTTCTGGTGTAGCAGGAAACAAACTTATGTGGATTTGAGCATAGCAGAAGCAGATTACATTGCATTAAGTAGGTCAGTACGTGAAGCAGTGTGGCTTCGCAAGCTCCTTGTAGATTTATCTGAACATGTGTTGGATTCCACCATTATTCATTATGGTAACCAAAGTTGTGTGAAGATCTCAAATAATCCAGTGTTTCATGACAAATCGAACCACATTGAGATCAAGTACCATTACATCTGAGACATGCTGCGGAGGAAGGAAGTATTGGTGCAATACCTTCCTTTATATGAGCAGGTTGTTGATGTTCTTACCAAACCAAGACGAAGTTCAAGTACTTCCATGAAAAACTTGGCGTGGGAGAGAATGCCTCCCTCATTGAGAGGGAGTATTGATATTTATAGCTTCCATATACATTTTCCAGATTGTACTCCTCTGTCACTGAGTTGAGTTGATCTGTGATGACACTTATCCAAGAAGGGATAACTTTGTTTGGGCTTATAGCCCATCATCCCTTGTGGAGAGCACATGAGGACATGTCAAGGGAGTTGACCCTTGATGTCACACACTAAGGTAGTTGACCCTAGTGTTTCTAGAGGGTGTATAGTCTACAAGTCCACATGGGAGTGCCATGTGTGACAAAAATTATCCAAATCGTACTCCTTTGTGAATTGAGTTGAGTTGATCTATGAGGAAACTTATTCGATAAGGGATAAGTGTAGTTGGGCTTATAGCCCAATGTCCCATGTGGAGAGCACATGAGGACATATCAAGGGAGTTGACCCTTGATGTCAGACACTATGGGGAGTTGACCCTAAGTGTTCCTAGAGGGAGTAGCCTCTATAATTCCACATGGGAGTGCCATGTGTGACAAAACTTTTGCTACTATGGTGGTTGTGTATCACTGGTGGAGACTGCGTGTCTCTATACAGTAGTTGTGTAGTACTATGGAAAGATACCTCCCTAGCTAACAGGGAGTGTTGATGTTTCAACATCGGGCATAAATTCTCCTAGATTAAGCTGCAAACCAAGGGATATAGGATACATTTATCATAAAGGTTCACTTGTGTTAAATGGGCCCAGACGTAGTCCTTCCTTGATCATGACAAGGAATAATATGGACTCGAGGTGCTTGAAGTGCTTCCCATGTGTCAATTAGCATCAGGTTGACATTCACTCATAGGTGTGTACTTGTGGTGAAAGAACCTGGTGTGTTATTTTTCCTAGTCATGGTGATTTAACAAGGAATACTAAAGAATCAATATGATATATGCTATTACATGCGGACCCAGAGTGAGCCTAATCTTAAAGAGAGTTAATTGGCTCAGAGGGAGAGTCACAAAAGGAGTTTATCCTCAGTTCGGGTGGGAGAGAGACGTCTTCCAATACTGACAGACAAGTGTCATGAGTCTAGGGTGAAGTTTGTATACTTCAAAGACAAGCTTAGCATGATGAAGAATGTCTGCCTCATTGAGAGAGAGTGTTGATGTTTGGACAACATCGGGAAGACATTGTCTTAGAATAATAATTAATAATATAATTATTTATTATTAAATATCATATATATAAGTAAATAATAATAATAAATAGTTATTGATTATTCAAGGGACACATCCTTTCATGGATGGTCACCATATGTTCCCTATATATGGAACACTCATCATTGTAATTATATATCGATCATATCTTATATGAAGAAAAAAATAGAATTTCGTGGTCTAACAAAGAGATGGAGATGGGGTGATGATCATATATATCCCATGAGAGGATGAGGGAGGAGGGGATGGAATAATATTCCAAAATAGATCCATTGATGAGGAAATGGTCTAGATGGGTGACAATGTGGCTTGGGCCGAGTCTTTTATTGGACTAGGTGAAGAGACCTTTAACAGGTTTGATTTCAACTAAATACAGGAAGGGCATGAGGTCCTCCATGTGTTCATGAAAGGGGTCATGAACAATATTACCCTCTTTATTTTCATTTGAGTGCAACGTTGTATTGAAGTCTCCATCTATGATCTAATTTAAAGGGTTGTTTTTGTAATGAAGGTTAAGAAGGTAATTCCATCAAAATATTTTTTCTTTAGAAGCAAAGGGAAAGTATATATTAATTATAGAAAAGGACTTACCAGAAGGGAGATGAACTGAATTTGTTTGTAACCAATTAATCAAGATTTTCCAACTTTCTAGCTTGAAAACGAGAGGGTTCGAGAGCATGTAGAGACAGCCTTAGGTACCTATTGAATTGAACGCCAAGCCTTTGGAAGAATTCCATATGTATATTCTTTCCCGAAGGACTTTAGAGTCCTTCATATTTGTTTCCTAGAGTAGAAGGACATGAGGGTTTTCTTCTTTGACCAAATCTCTAATAAACATCGACTTATTAAGTTATTTCTACTCCCAAGCCCTCCATAGTTCTGGGATATTATCTTTATGATTAACTGGATAATTTGAGGATTCCCCCTCTAGTGGGGTTGGATCCACCTTGATTTCTTGAATCTTGAGGTTCCTTTGGAACATGGCCATCTAAGGTACCCTATTTTTCTAACTCTATTTCCCATTGTGCTATTGCTTCTTGTCGTTGTTGGCTTGATTTTCGCTTGACCTTTTTGGTGGGGAGGTTTTGGTAGGAGTCATGGTCTATTTCTTCTTCTGAGATTTAAGCAATTTTTCCTTCTTCGTGCTCCACCAGATGATCAGCAGGAGGAGGAGATTCATAGGGGGTTTCAATATTTTGGATTCCTTCCTCTGCTAGGTGGATTAGAGGGTCTATTTGGGGCATTTCCTTAGAGTCTTCTTCCAAGTCTGAGAGAAATTCATATCGATTTTTGGATGCCACTAGATTTGGGCATTTTCTTTAGGAGGAGGATGAGGGGACAATGTGAGAACTTGTATTGGAGGGATCTCCTTTTAGGTTTGGGGCATTTTCTAGATGGGCACCTTGTTTAGAGAGATGTATTTTCTTTTTGGGTTGTTTCCATTGCTCATTCACTTTCTTTGTGGGATTATTAGTTGAATCTTTTGGGATGATTGTGGCATGCCTTGTACTTATATGGAAGTTTCTCATAGTCTATTGGTTGAAGATAAGACCAATTATCTAGTGTGATATTTATGGATTATGGGATACCTTTTTCTATATATACCTTGGCACATATAAAAACACATGCTTTCATTCCATCCATGGGTTCAGCTCTTTCAATGTATTTTCCAAGGGAGTTCTCGATTTTTCAAATTGTTTCGTCATTTTAGCAGTGGAGGGGGAGAAAAGGTTGGTTAAGTCAAACAAGTAAAATAGAGGGAATAGCATTCTTAGGGAAAAATTCAGGACACCAACAATTTAAATGCATACTTATGGTACCCATGAAGTATGGATCACTTCTAAAGATCTTATCCTGATCAGATTTTTCTTTGAACAAGAAAGCAAAAAAACCTTTTCCCCAAAAGGAGTGGGAGGGCTTACCTTTCAAATGTGGTTTCAAGTTTTCTCCACCCAAAGAGCCATGGAATGAGGGGAGGGATAGATTCTTGTAAATTGACCTATGAGGCCATTTTGGACAAACTTTATAACAAGCAACCTAGAACTGTCTAGGATGGGGACAAATGAGATTTCTTTTGAATTTTGAACAAAGCAATAAGGGGCTTGTTTGGTGGATTTAGGGAGAGCGATGATGAAGGAATATAATGAAACAATATAGGGGAACTAATACCCCTTCTAGGAGAATAGGCCACGAGGGCCAATTGCAGAAGGGTTTTGCAAAAAGAGTCACATGCTAGCGATTCCTTTAGGATTTACTTTATCAATGTACGAAGGTAATGATTCTCTTGTAGCATATTTGTTTGACGATATGTTTCTTGTTTCTCCTTTATGGTAATTTATATTATTCATTTTAGAATTATAGAGAGGATAAATTAGTATTTTATTTAATTTATAATTTTTTATTTTTATATTAAAAAAAAATATTTTAATGATCTATATTTGTTTTAACAAGTTAAAATTTCAAATTAATATTTAACTATTTTTAGATAATAATAATTTTGAAATGAATGTATGAATTAAATTTCTATTATAGGTATTGTGAGGAAAATAATTGAACAATAACTAAAAATAAATATTTTTTAATTAATTTAATTAATAATCTACAAATATGATAATATTTTTCTTGCTTGAGTAAGGGAAATGCTATGAGATAAACCAAAATGACTTGATTTTGGGTACTGGAAAAGCCTTAAAACCCACAAAGTTATTTACAAAACACATAATTTGAGAAGCCCTCAAATCCAAATGGAAGCAAGCTCTCTTATCCAACAGGAATGGAAGGCCACCAACATCCTTCACACTCACATAACATCACTTGAAGGTTCACCTTTTTAATTTCCCAGTCATCTCATAAGTAAATTTTTATCACCATTGATGTTGAAATCATTGCAACAAACCTTCTTTGGGAGTTCGGTGTAGGCCACTGAAAATTGCAATGTTTGGACAAATTATAGGTATTATGCTGTGTATTTCATTTTTTGTGCCCATTATAGTATCGTGATAGGAAATACTACATTTTTTCTTCATCTCTTGTTTTATGTAGTCTATGGATATTCAAGGTTCAATTCATGGACAACAAAATTCACACTAAAATTCTCCAAGCAACTATTGGAAGCAAGTATTGAGAAAAATGTGTTTTTCTCTCCATTGAGCATATATATGGGAATGAGCCTGGTTTCAGTGGGTTCAAAAGGCCCAACACTCGACCAGATTCGCACTCGTATGAATTTGAAGGAGGCTCCTCAATTGCATGAATTCTCTTCTTAGTCAAGACTCCACACCATGTTGTAAAACTACTATTGGTTGTTGACGAAATACACAGGGATGATGGCAACATATTGCATGAGTTATATTTTGCTTGCACCAGGGGAGTATGAGTGATATCGAAAGAGACAATGTTGAATTTGTTCCTCATTCTTTCCAATCCTCCTTGATCCTCGATCAAAGAGAATGTGTAGCAGTGGTTCATATTTTCATAAAAATGAATATTTGTTAAACACATAGAAATTAAAAAATTCTAAAGACTCACAAAGAAATTAACTACAATTATCCAAATATTTAGTGAGTACATGTATGTGATACTGAGTCGAGAATAAATTTCACTAGTTGGTTAGTCATGATTTGATGTAGGAGCATCAACCAATTTAATCTAATATTGACATAGGGGTCACAAACATTTACCAAGGGAGATGGTTCCCTATTTTTTCATTTTATTTGTAATGTTTAAATATGATATCTCTAGGAGATATCTTAGATGGTATCATAGATTGAGTTTTTTAATAGGTGTCGATTTGTTACTAAATTTTAGGAATAGTTTCTAGATTGGGGTTTTGTTGAGATAGCTCGGGATTTGTTGGTTTGTGACCTACCCAAGATCTCAAGGATATATTGAGTGTTTTGTAATGAATAGAGGTTAGCAGGTGTGGAGAGTGTGAGAGTTTACATTTTTCACAAGTTCGAGAGACCAAAAGGAATAGAGTCGTATTGTTGTATCAGTATATTCACTACAAAAATTAATAAGAATCCTAACTTTTTTGTGCTATTGCAATTTTTTGTGCATGTGCAATTGATTTTTGTTCGTAATTTTTCTTGAACAAGCGATAATGCTTTATTTTGTAGTGTAAAATATCGTGCACAGAGTCATGTTCCATAGATGAACGAAATCCACCAAAATCCTTGTGTCTTTGTTTGTATTTAACTGGACAATGTAGATTACATCTAGGCGATTCCTTTCCTAGAATCAACATTTGTGATTAGATCGTCGAGACTCACCATATCAAGATCCCAAAATCCATTAAGGAGTGTTGACAACAAACACGAATCAACGACAATAAATTGAGAGCAGGGTTGGATCGTCGATGATGACAACTTTGTGATCATCGATGATAGACTTGGTAACCATGTTGATGAACGCGGGGCCAATGATGACGAGCTAGGAAAACAAAATTAATCAACAATGAGGATAAGTAGAAGGAGAATATCAATGACAAAAAAGGATCATTGGAAAATATTGAAATAAATTGGTGGTGCCAATTACTTTCTTTACGTCCATATCGACAGTCGAAGATGATGGAGATGGATCTTGTTTAGCAGGGACTAGTATATCATTAGGAAATATGAATGTATATGTTTTCTCACTAGTAAAAACATCGATGATGATATGTGTGTTGTCGATTCAAGACAATTGAGCATTACAGTTGTTTTCCAACAAGAAAATAATGACGATGATGCCCATAGCCTAAGGACTAGTGCTTGGTCATGTTAAGAGAGATTAGCACCAGAGTAAAGGAGGGGATTAAGGTAACATTGTTCCACTAGTGCATAACATATGGGTTCAAGACTTTTCTAGTTAAGGATCTGAGGTCGATGAAAGGGATTTATGGGAAACCCGAGTTCGAAGTTTCCAACAAATTTGTTCGCATACTCTGTTCTGAGGAAATGAAACTTGGTAGGTATGCATCAAGTGGTATGAGAGCGTGAAACTCTCTAAGAATCAAAGAAAAAGAATTGTATCTTGTAGGAATCATGCCACCCATACGAGGAGGATGAGAGAGAAATGTAGCAATTGAGGAGTTGATTGGATATGAAGCACATCTAGGCGAGGATGGAAGCCATAGAGACAACTCTGAGAAAGGAACCTGACATAGGAGATGTCAACAAAAGTGAATATACAAGCTTTGATGAGGAAACATAAGGAGCACTAGGAGGAGAAACAACAGAGGAGAAAATGTTGAGATTGGTCACAAAAGTTGGATCCAGAACAAAGATTGAAGTGCCTATGTATGAGGGTAACTTGAATGTATATGAATTGCTTGATTGGATCAATGCAATGGAAAAGTACTTTAACTATGAAGTGGTGGATGAAGAAATTAAAGTAAAGCATGCAGTGAAAAGACTAAAAGGCCATGCACCTTTATGGTGGGATGAGTTGCGGACATATAGAAGAAGGAAAGGTAAAGCTAAAATTAGAAGTTGGGATAAAATGGTGGCTAAATTCAAAGGCAAGTTCATTCCCAAGGATTATGAATTGAATTTATTCAGATAATTGCAAATTTTGGGGCAAAAAGTTATGACAATGAAGGAATACACTAAATAATTCTATAGGTTGAATATCAAGGCATGCCGTGTAGAAGAAGATGTAGGGAAGGTTTCCATATATATAAATGGACTGAGGTATGATATTCAATATGAGATCAGTCTTTTGTCCATGATAATAGTGAAATATTCCTACCAAGCATCCTTAAAGGTAGAAGAAAAGTTGGCTAGAAACCAAAGCCAAAAGAATAGAGGAAGGATTCCAACAAGAGGAAAACGATCATTCAACAAAGGAAGATTTCAAGCTTCAAAGAGAGAAGAAGGAAGCTCTAGCAATCAACCACCTAGAGGAGGAGATTCAAGAGGTGGAAGATTCTTTTCAAGAGGAAGAGGGAGAAGTAGAGAAATCGAGTGTTATACCTGTGGGAAAACATGACATATGTCTTGGGATTGTCCTAAGAACAAGTTAGCAAACCAGAGAGGAAGTCACATTGCAGAAGCTAAGGAAGATACATTGAATGCAAAAGTGAAGAAAATCCTGAGATGGGTGAATCATTATTATTGAAGACAATTTTGATTAAAGCGGAGAAGGAAACTCATGAAACATGATAGAGGAAGAGTTTATTATGAACCATGTGCAAATCAAAAGGGAAATGTTGCAAGGTAGTCATTGATAGTGGCAACACAAACAATCTAGTTTCTACATAGTTGGTGAAGAAGTTGGGATTAGAGAGATGGCATATCCTACTTCATACAAAGTGTCTTGGTTGTAGAAAGGACATCATATTCTGGTAAGTGGACAATGTAAGGTGGAAATTCAGATTAATGGTTACAAAGATGAAAGAATATGTGATATCATGCTTATGGATGTCTGTCATATCTTGTTGGCAAGACCATGGCAGTATGATAGGAAATGTATCCATGATGGAATAAGGGATACATATACCCTTGAAAAGGATGGACATAAGCATGCGTTATTTCCACTGAAAGATGAAGGAGCTAAAGAAGAAGTTGGTCCAAATGTGATGCTGATTAGTGGAAAGGAACTGGTGCAGGGTGTCAAGAAAGAAGAGGAGGTACATTTTTCTTTGATTGGTAAGCCAAGGGTAGTACTTACCAACACCAATTTACATGATTTTCCTGTTGAAATTCAAGCATTGTTAGATGAGTTTGTTGATATCATTGTTGATGATTTTACTAATTCCGTACCACCCATATGAAGTATTAGCCATCACATCAAATTGATTCCAAGAGAAAGTCTACCAAGAAAAGATGCTTACAGGATGACACCCAAAGAGAATGAAGAGATTAGAAATCAAGTTCATGAGTTGTTGGATAAGGGATTGGTGAAAGAAAGTTTAAACCCTTGTCTGGTGCCATCTTTTTTGAGTCCAAATAAGGATGGTAGTTGGAGAATGTATATAGACTCTAGAGAAATTAACAAGATTACAATTAGGTACATATTTCCTTTACCTCATATGGATGAGTTGATGGACTGTCTACTTGGTGCAAATTATTTTTCAAAGAATGATTTAAAGAGTGGATAATATCATATTAGGATGAGAGAGGGAGTTGAATGGAAGAGAAACTTTAAGAAAAATGATGGTTTGTATGAACAAATGAAGAACACTTAAGGTTTTTGAAGTTGGTGTTGAGAAAGTTGCAGCAAGAGAAACTTTTGATTAATCTGAAGAAATGTTCTTTCATGAAAATAAAATTGATCTATTTGGGATTTGTAATCTTACAAGATGAATTGAAGATGGATCTAGGGAAGGTCAAATCTATCAAGGAGTGGCCTTCTACAAGGAATATTTATGAGGTAAGAAGTTTTCAAGGGTTAGCAAGTTTTTACAAGAAATTTATTAGAAATTTTAGTAGAATATGTGCTCCAATAGTTGAAACTATTAAGAAGGAACAACAACCATTCAAGTAGATAGTAGAAGCTAAAAGGGGATTCAGATTGTTGAAATATAAGATCACCGAACAACCTATTTTGGTTCTTCTAGATTTTTATAAACATTTCCAAGTCAAGTGTGATGCGAGTGGAATGACCATTAGTGTTTTTCTAAGTCAAGATGATAATTGATGCAGGAGCATCGCTCAACTACCAAGCGAGCCAGCGCGTGGAGAAAGAGAGATAGCTGGACAAGCCAACAAACTTCAGATTTTGAATTTTACCTTGGTATTGTTGCGCCGCCATTTAATCAAGGACATTCAAAGCCGAGCGCACTTGTATTATGTTATAGATAGGAAGGCACTTAATAAAATTAAGGCTGATAGGTAGGAATTAACTGTAGATTAGACAGTTTACCTTTTGAGAGGGAAAACGGAGTATAGACACCCTCGCTTATATCATTGTAAGATTATTCTCATTCGTACAGGAGCAAGAAGAGATCAGACCAGAGAGCTTATGAAGAAATTTCATGTACAGCTATTGAATTAATAGAAAAAGATTTGATTTAATCTCATGGATGTGTTTGATCTCTGTGTGTTGTTGATATTATGCATTTGCCTGCTTGTTCCCTTTTATGCTTATCTTCTATATGCTGCATATGTGATTTCGTACCAGGTTCGAAACCTGAGAGAATGAGTTTCAATTGTTTCTCTGCTTAAGCCAGGAGATTCCTGCATCGAGTGCAGTTGAATCCCTCTGCATAGAGTGCGTTGAGGAGGTTGAGTAGTTGAACCTTTGTTCTCGATTTTCCCAGGGTGAATTGGGATCGTTCAAGTCATGCAGGTGAGTGCAGGTTGGACGCGAGGCTCAGTAGTAAGCCTGAGTAAAGACGAGCTAGAATTACGGTGGCTGTGAACGCCCCAAGTCCGGAAAGACTTCAACACTTTGAAGGTCCTTGAGGTCGGGCACAGGAAGTGCGCGAAAGTTCCCTGAAGGAGTTAGAGGGACAAAGCTCAGGAGGGATAGTTCCTTACGATCATCTCAGGAACGGCCTGGAAGAATACCTTTGTGTCGGTGTGGGGACAGACTCCCGTGGAGTTCATACAGGACAAAGGTGGCGAGGCGGAGGAACTCTTCAAGAGGAGAAGAATCGATGACTCAGAGTTGTCAAGGAGAACCGCGAAATCCCGAGGACCATCCGATCGTGGAGGAGTTGTGCGGGAGATAACCCGTGAACACAGGTGTGGAGAACCAAAGTACATTGGACTTTGGGGTTTCCGCATTCGGGGATTGACAAGGTGAGGGTTCTACACCTCAAGAAATCGCGAGTTGTGATTCCCCGAGTTGACCAGAGCCGTCAATCATCGGAGGGACACGTGGAGGAAGATCCTGAGGAGTCGGGATTCAGAGTTTTGCGAGGTCTGTGACCTTGTGCACTAGGAACTGTGATTTCCTGAATCGCGATATCCCGATAGCCAAGTGGAGGACAGGTGTTAAGGCATTAGGCCTCACCATGGGGTGTTGACAGGTGTCATCGGACTTCGGGTTTTCGGCGTTCAGAGAATCGGAGTTCTCGACGCCAAGAAGTTCTTGCATCGCGAACTCACGATCCGCGAAATCCCGAAGAGGACGTGGCAAGGTGGATCCATAAGGCATAGTGGAGACAGGTGGAAATATACTAGAGTTCGAAGGTGGGAGGTCCAAGTCTGCACGTGCTATCGGAGTTCGGGGTTCGGGACTTTGTGGTGTCAAGGGTTCATGACATCGCATACCCCGATTTCCCGATAGGGAAACTCCCGAATAGAAGTAGCTAACCGTTGACCATCGGGGTTGGAGAAGGTAAAGGCCCAATCCCGTGAGTGTTGAACTCGCGAAATCGCGAGTCCCGATTTCCCGATATGCAAGGGGAGATTGCCGAAGGAGTGTTACTGTGGGAAGGAGAACTCCCGAGAAGAGTTGAAGAGCGTTGACTCTTCGGGTCTGATTAGGAAGAAGGTCCTGGTGGAGCGACCACTCGTTTGAGGGGTAGGTTGCGTCAGAGTGGTATCAGAGCCAAGATTTCTCTGTTTTCTGTAGCAGAGAGGAAGAGAAGACGAAATGCCGCCGAGAAGAGGTAGGCGATCACCCGATCCAGAGGAGGAGAGGGAATTATCCAGGGAAAGAAGCAGTCATGGACAGAATATAGAAATAGAGAGGGAAATACGAAATCTCCGTGCTAGAATGGAAGATATGGAAGAAGCGCAGAGGTGCACAGCAAATACAGGAGATCTGAGTGACTCCGAAGGCGAAGGTGATGTTGTACCGCAAGATGGAGTTGTAGCAGAAGATGCAGCAAATGAGCGATTAATCAAGGCTATCGCCAGGATGAGCGCAAAGGTGAGGATGGACATTCCAGCTTACGAGGGAAGCCTAAATACAGAAGAGTTGCTGGATTGGATCCGAGCACTCGACACTTACTTCGACTATGAGGATATCGAAGAGGACAAGAAGGTGAGACATGCTGTCACGAAGCTGAAGGGGC
>JASDQU011310678.1:2661-20284 GCA_032191745.1 Picea mariana | reverse complement strand
ATCATCCAATAATGAGTATTAAGAAATAAACAATCACACACAAACATAGTACACCAGTGTTTTACGTGGAATCCCAAATCGAGAGAAAACCACAGAATGATTTTTCTTATATGTCTTGAAGAATTACATTCATTGGAAGCACCAACTTCCTTTGTTTTCCAACTGCAACTGGAAGGAGGCTCCAACTCCCTAGTTTCTCAGGCTACAACCTGAGGGAAGCTCCAACTTCCCAATTCTCTGGCTACAACCATAAGGAGGCTACAACCCCCTATGTTCTTTGGCTACAACCGGAAGGTGGCTACAACCACCTGTCCTTGCCCCGTCCAACCGCCCTAAAGTAGAAGTAGAATGATGGAACCACTGTCACACTATCACTGTGAGATATACCACTGTAAACCTATACCAATAAATATGAACCATGCATCAACCTGTACCTCAACCTATAATCAACCTTAGAAAGCACCATCAAAAGAATTTATCCCTGCATTTCGGCCTTCTTTTCTTCACCTTGCCTCAGAATTTCGGCTTAGATATCCTTGGTTACCTCAGACACCTATAGATATTCAATATGCTCAAGTGTGATTAAAATGAGAGAGCCTTGCCTCTTGTTTATACTCTCCAAGTAGCTTCCTTAAAAACATCTTCTAGGTCACTTGGCCCCACTTTCCTTATTTTAGGGTTGACCCACTTCTGATTTCTCCATTAAATTTGTTATTGAAATAATTCATTTTGTATTCACTTTGAATTATAATAAAATCATTACTTCAGTTTATTATTTACCTTTTAAAATCTCTTAAGCCACTTGGACTACTTTGACCTTTTGGGGCTTCTAGATGACATATGAGGGTCCTCCAACTTCGTAAGGCCATAACTCTCAAACCGTGAGGATTTAGGTGACGTTCCACATACCACCAGAAATAGCATGACATGCACTATCCATATACAATAGTATTATCTGAAAATATATCAAAAATCATATTGTTATCCATCAAACAAACTTGGGTCCATTACCCAAACTTGGGGTCTCCAACTTCTCACAGCCATAACTTTCTAACCGTGAGGAGTTATGTGACGTTATACATACCACCGGAAATGGCATGAAAAGCACTATCAATATAAGATAGTTTCCCTAACAAATTCATTGTCCTTCATCTCATTATTCCAAAATTAAGCATGGGTTCTCTTACTCCGAAAAGCGTCTTCCCGTGAGAGCTTTCACCATAAGGGGACCACTTTGGAGTTCATCCATATTTACTTCTTATCAACCATGAAAAAACAATAATGAGTCATATTTACATCAAACAATCCTGGTTCCATTACCCAAACCTTTGTGCTACGGGGTTTTCTTCAAGGGTTGACATCAATGACAACCAACCTTAATCAACAACATCAATTACAACACAATTTCTAACAAACTCCCCTTTGTCATTGATGGAAACACTTAGTTATTTTGGTACTCCTTTGCTTCCTGCACGTCTCTCTTTATACAAATCTCCCCCTTTCTTTGTACTCTCCCCCTTTGACATCAATGGCAAAGGATATTTTCCCCCTTGCACTATACTCTTCATTTTCTTCTCTGCAACCAACAACCTTCTTGTTTCTGCAACTCCCCCTGATCTTCTGCTCCTCTTGTAGTGATATAGTGATTGTATGGCATAGGTACCACCCCAAATTTTCGTCTAAGATACTCAAATACTTCTCTACAAAGAATTTTTATAAAGATATCAACAATGTGTTCCTTTTTTCCAATATATTCCCGCTTGACATTGTGTTATGTGAATTTCTCTGTTAAGAAATGATACTTGATTGGAATGTGTTTTTTCTTCGAATGCATGATAGAATTCTTGGATATATTTATTGCACTAGTATTGTCACATAGTATTGATATTTGCTTATTATACTCTACCTAAATTTCCTTCAACTTTTGTTTCATCCAGAGGACTTGTGTACAACATGGTATTGTTGCAATGTGTTTTTATTTTGTCGTGGATAGGGAAATTGATGATTGGTTCTTGTTGAACCAAGATACTAGACTATTTCCAAGAAAGAATGCTCCACCACTGGTGATTTTTCTATCATCCACACTACATGCCCAATCTACATCTGTGTAAGTTGTCATAGTAAAGTTTTTTCCTGTAGGATACCATAAACCAAAGTCCAATGTGCCTTTCAGATATCTGAATATTTTTTTTATTTCCTACACATGTTTTTCCTTTGGTGCACCTTGAAACCTTCCAACTGACCCTACTCCCTGCATAATATTTGTTCTTGAAGTTGTCACATACAATATATTTCCTATCATTGATCTGTACAAGGTTTGATTTTCTTCCTTTGATTCATATTCTACTTATGTTACAACCAATGGCCATGGGTGTGCTAACATGTTTAGAGTCTTCTATTTCAAAATTATTCAACATATCTTTGATATATTTTGTCTGTGAAATGAATATGCCTTTCTTGGTTTGAGTAATCAGAAATCCTAGAAAGAATGATGATTCTCCAAGCACGGACATCTCAAATTCTTTTTGCATTTCTTCTGCAAAGTTTTGGCTCATTCTATCAACAATACTTCCAAAAATGATATCATCCACATAAAGTAGAATGATTAAAATCTTTGCATTATCTATATTGATGTAAATATTTCTATCTAGTGTTCCTCTTTTGAAACCTCATTGTTGCAAGTACTTGTCAAGCATTGAATACCATGCTCTAGGATATTGCTTTAATCCATAAAGTGATTTATTCAATATGCAAACATAATCCTCATTTTCTGACAATAATAAACCTTTAGGATGTTCAATGTACAATTCTTCCTCTAAATCCTCATTCAGGAATGTTGACTTGACATCCATTTGATACACCTTAAAATTATTGAAGCTTGCAAATGCAAAAAACATTATAATGGCTTATAATCTTTGAACAAGAGAATTTTTTTTCTTCAAATTCAATATCTTCTACTTGAGAGTACCCTTTACAGACCAATCGTGTTTTATTTCTTACTACTTTTCCATATTCATTCAACTTATTTCCAAATACCCACTTTGTACCAATCACATTTTTATCTTTGGGTCTTGGGACAAGTTCCCATGTCTAATTTTTCTCAATATGGTTTAACTCTTCTTCCATAGTATTTATCCAATGCTTATGATTATTTGATTCTACAAAGCATTTAGGCTCTATTTTGGACAATAAAGAGAGATTTACCTGTTTATAATTGCTTGCCAATTTTATTCTAGTTTGTTTCTTAGCATTTTTATCACCAAGAATTAAGTTTTCTAGATGATTTGTCTGCACAAACCTTGATGGTGTTTATGTATCTTGGCATTATATTTCTTATTCTTCTTTTTCTTGTTATTTTTCTTCATATTTTTCTTCTTCTTCTTTTCCTTAATCTATTTCTTCTGCTTCTAGTCTAATCTTGTATGGTATTTCTTCATCTATTTTGACGTTAACACTTTTAACAATATTCTGTAGTATTTTGTTGTAACATCTATAGGCTTTGCTTCTTGATGAATATCCAAGAAAAATTCCTTCATCTACTCTTGAGTCAAACTTGCCTAGATCCTCATCATCTCATTTGATGTAACACTTTCTTCCAAATATTCTAAAGTGTTTGATAGGTGTTGGTCAATATTTCCATATTTCATAGAGTGTATTTTCACTATTGACTCAGATTTTACCTATGTTTAGAATGTAGACAACATTGTAAACTGCTTCTCTCCAAAAGTTGTCTGACATTTTTTCTTCATTTAACATTGTCTTGGTGATTTCTTGTACATGCCTATTTTTCCTTTTAACTGCTCCATTTTGTTGAGCATGTTACATGCCAGTAGTAACATGTTGTTAAAAATTGCACCATGATTGCACAAAATATCACAAAATATCACAAAGGGAGCATGCATTTTTCTTGTAGAGTTTCTGAGATAATTGCACAAAATATCTAGCTAACAATGAACCATACACAACTTCCAATGGTTAATGAAGAGAGAAGACAAAAATGGAGAAAAGAATAAAAGCATTTCTATTATCTAAGTAAGAGAATGTTACAATACAAGTGATATGATCTTCATGACACAACTAACTCTCCATAGTAGCCAAGCTAATGAACATTAGGAGTGTTATAGATATATGTGACACAGAATGGCAGTCGTTGGAGTTAACTACCACCTAGTCCTAGTTAATTGGCCATGCAGTCGTCAGTTAACTAGCCAAACCAGAGTGAAATGAGGAAGAGATCACTCACACATGTGAAATGCACCTTACTGGTGATGATCCCAATGTAAGTGCACATTATTGGTGATGATACCAAAGTTAGCATGCAACACTTGGTGATAAAATCAAGATTGACATGAAACACTTCACTCAACCAGTCTAATTGAATGGTAGTTGAGAATTGATTGGAGGGTATGTAGCACCCTTCTCTAGGGGAGAATATCATCAATGAGGGAATAATATGTTAGACCGAGGGACCTTCAACATATCCAAATAAAAATAGGAAAATGAAATGAAATGAAAATCCTAGGTGTGTGTAATATCTCCAACACCCCCCCTTAACACTACTAGGGAGTATACATAATCAATGGGTCCTTACAAGAGAGGCCATGTTAGGTACCCATGAATAGTGAAATTAATGAACACTGAAATAAATTGAGAAAAGACAATCGTTCGAAACCTGTGTCCTTCACTCCAAGATAATCGCGCAAACTATGGAATTTTTGCTGAGCGAAAGTATTGGTGAAGATGTAAGTATTTTTCTTAGCAGAAGGGAGGTACTGCAAATCAATGACCCTGTCATGAACTAGCCTACTGATAAAATGAATATGGATCTTGATATGTTTTGTCTTTTGTCTTTAAACTATATCTTGATCAAATTTGAGTGTACTCTAGTTGTCACAATAGATTACAGTCGGACAGTGAAACTGGATGCCAAGATCGGTGAGGAAGTTCTGTAGTGATCCAGATTTATGAGAAGAACGAAATGAAAACATAGAATTATAGTATTAATGTAGAGACACAATGAATAATAACATAGATACAACAGAACTTGAATTCTATTAAATAAGAAATATGTTGAAACTGTAAAATGCAGACTAAAACAAGCTTGCTAGAATGGTGGAAGCTTATCTATGAGAAGAGGTGTGATGACTATGCTCATTCACAAAAAGACAAGTACAATGAGGCTCTGAAATTATTTTTACAATAAACATGAATTCTAAAACCCTACATATCCAAAAACCTAACCCTAGAAGATGAAGTGCCAAGAGTCATGTGGGCCATGTTGGGGTAAGTTGGTACATCAACATCCCGAGGTCATAACTTTTGCATACGATCTCCGTTTTAGGCGCATGATAGCCCATTGGAAAGGTCTATCTGAGGAATAAACATTATTTCATCAAACCCTGACTCCATCTACAATTTGTTTGTAGTGAGCCCTAAAAACGTTGTTTAGGGCCTCAAAATGGCCCCGAAAGTCCAGGACCCCGAAAACTAGGAAAACAACTGCGAAACTACCAAGATGAGCCAGTTGGAATAGCTGGGTGGCCATTGATATCCATATGGATCAAACATCCCCCCTTAGGAAGAAATTTTATCCATTGCATTGATTTCCTCCATCATATGAGGAAATTTCTGCTGAATTTGGCCCCAGGTGAGTCACTTTCCTTAGTGCAGGAGCTGCCCGGATTTGACAACCTAATAAAGTTGAATCCTCTAATGTTGAATTCTCTTGACCTATGTTTCCACGATATGATCAATTGAATTTTTTTCCATACATTCAGGGGTGATCTCTGTTGGTGTCAATTGTTCTGCTATCTCTGAGGTCTCCAATAATGGTGGAAAATATGGCCAAATGAGGTCCACATTAAATACTAGATGCAAGCCAAGAAAACGGGGAATGTTGAGCTCAAGAGAATTCTCATTCACAACCTTGGTGATGGTATAAGGTCCATAGTAGAGTGGATGAAGCTTCTGATGAGGCCCTGTAAGGATTTCCTTCTGCAAGTGCAACCAAACTTTATCTCCCACCTGAAACTTGTGTAGAACCTGGTATTGATCATGGCACTTATTATACTTGGTATAGGACTTCTGTAAAATATCTTGAAACTATTGGCGAATGTGTTGGATCTACTCAATGAACTGGATGGATTTTTCAGCTTCATTTGGAGCATGGGATGAGTCTACATGTTTGGCTGCAAGTGTTAGTCCAACATCCATGGGACCCAATGGTTGAAATCCCAACCCCACCTGAAAGGGGTTGTGGCTGGTTGATATATGTATGGCTCTAGTGTGGCTATGATGAACAGAGGGAAGACTCTCATCCAATGTGTGGGGGTGCTTGGAATTGCACATGTGCATGATATGCTTTATCATATGGTCGACGACCTCGGTTTGACCATCCTTCTGGGGGTGGAAGGCAGTGTATTTGGTGAGCTTGGTGTCCAGCAGTGACTAGAATCTCAATCAAAATGTGATAAGGAACCGATTGTCCCGATCTAAGATAATGTTTTGTGGGATCCCAAAATGTACCCATACTCGTTCAAAGAAGATCTTGGTAGTGGCCTCCATTGTGATTCTCTTCTTCCAAGAAACCAAAATTGCCATCTTGGAAAAGCATTCGACAACTACAAAAACAAAATCATTTCTCTGCTTGGTGTATGGAAGGCTTTCCATGTAGTCCATTGAGATGGATTCCCAGGCCCTTTTAGGAGTAGGCAGAGGAGTGTGCATGCCTTGTTTATTAGTGGTTAGTTTGGAAATAACACAGGCAGTGTAGGACTTGATATACTTGCTGACATCCTATCAAAGTTTCGGGCAATAGAAATGTCGATGCAACACTGCCACTATCTTTTCTACGCCGATGTGTCCTACCACCCGACTGTAGTGGGCTTCCCAAATCAGCTTCGTGCGCTCACTCGATGGACTGCAGATATGGACCAGATGGTATAACAACCCATCCCAAAGGTGGAAATTAGTGACATTTGTATTTGCGTCCAACATCTGGTAGGTGGTGATGAAGTCATGATCTTTCTCATAGATCTCGGACCATCTTAAGGTCTCGTGGTCACAAGAGTCTAGCACTATGGTGAGTGTCTCGATTGGAGGTAGGATGAGAAAATAAATGACTTGATTGGTACTTCCTTTCTAATACATATGGATGTTGGTGGCCTTCCACCTATTCCAACTGGTTCATTTTGGCATTTTTCCAATTTGGTGGTTTTTTCCTAGTTTTCGGGTCCCTGACTTTTAGGGTTGTTTTGAGGCCCTAAACAACTTTTTTAGGGCTCACCACAATCATACTAAATCCAAAATTAGATTCTAGTGGAAGCATGTGTAGTCCTTGGATAAACCTTTCCAACTGGCTATCATGCACCTAAAACGAAGATCGTATGCAAAAGTTACGACCTCAAGAAGTTGATGTACTAAGTTACCCAAACGGGGCCCACATGACTTTTGGTGCTTCATCTCCTAGGGTTAGGTTTTTGGATGTCTATGGTTTTGACATTCATGTTTATTGTTAAAATTCCTTTAGAGACTCATTGTACCTATATTCTTGTGAATGAGTGCAACCGTCACATCTCTTCTCAAAGATAAGCTGCCACCATTACAACAAGCTTGTTTTTCGCTGCATTTTACAGTTTCATCTTATTTCCTTATTGAATAGAAACTAGTTTTATTGTATCTTTGTTATTCTGTGTTAAGCATATTTTAATAATAATATGTATTCATTTCATTCTTCTCATAAAATCTGGATCAGTGGTATCATAGTGGTATTCTCCTTGTCATTCTTAATGCATGTCCCCAACGAGGTCAGCGTACAAAGAATTGGGTCTCGAGCTTGTTTCTCTTGAGGAAATAATATCTCACATGCCCAAGTGGCCTTTCATGGTGAGAGAAAAGAAATATGATGAGACATGAGATCCTTTCAAAATGTTGCTCGAGGAATCCCTCATGCAACAGAGGAAAGAGATGATGGATAGTTTTGCGCAAATCCTTTGGCGGCTACCAACAGGTGACGTATCTTCCTCGAGCGGAGGCATCGCCCCCTTCAAGGCACAAATAAACTTTGATATTCTTATATTTGAAGTTCATATAGACACAAATGTTGTAGATAAGTGTTTGAATCTACTATAAGGGTATTTTTCTATCCATAACTTTTCGAATAGAGAAAAGATTACTTTTCCACTCCTCAAAGTCATTCCCCATGTCAAAGATTGGTGGGAAAGTTTATGTGAGAAAAATTAAAGAGAGGAACCCTCATTATTTACAGTTGTGATCACTTGGGATTCCTTCAGGGATTATATTAAGGAACAATACCACCCTATCGAAAGTTATGACGACTTGTATACAAAATGGACCACACTGCAACAAGAAAGAGACCAAGTAGTGCCAGAGTTCACAAATATCTTCCATAACTTGCACACCAAGCTGGGTATCAAATATTATGAGCGACATCTGGTTCTCAAGTATCATGATGGTTTGCATAGATACATCTAGGCTGAAATGGAGTTTATGAACATCTCATCCTTGTGCGCGGCCTATCAATATGCCATCAAAATTTAGTAGAAGATTAAATAAAAGACACGACAATTTGGGCCTAGGAACCCCTCACAGAAAAAGCAAGGAAAGGGCGGCCCCAACCCACAGAACAAAGGAAAGAGAAAATATGGACATCATTAGGACAACCATTCCAAGACGCAAGCAAAGAAGAACATCGGAAATACAAAGAAAGATACCATAAAGTGGTGTGACTTCCATAAGATCCCCTGGCATAACACTGTTGATTTCCACTCAAAGCAGTCATTGGTGGATGAGGTGAACGACTAAGAATCAGATGTGGGTTTTTACTGTGATTAAAACCATAAAGGGGGAGACAGATCATTGACACGAAACCTAGTGCCACCATTGCTACCACCAAGCTCCATCTCGGTGAACCAGACGATCCAGAGGAAGGTGAGCGCCTTTTTCAATCACATATGTGGGTGAAAGGAATCCCGCTGCACTTCATCGTTGATAGTGGTATCTAGAAGAAAATCAACCCAGAAAAGTTCATCAAGAGGCTAGCCCTGCCGACAAATTCGCACCCGCATCCCTACACTATTGGATGGATATACCAAGGAAGCGATCTTCACATCAACCAACAGTGTCTACTGTCATATCAAATCAAACCCTTCAAATACAAGGTATTGTGTGATGTTTCTCATCTCAAAGATTGTAATGTTCTTTTGGGCCAACCTTATTTATGGAAATGTCATGTTGTATATGAGTCTAGGCCTTACAGTGTTAATATTTCTTTGGATGGGAAATCATACGGGATACCCGAGGCAGTCCCTCCTAGTCCTATTTCCTTGATCTTTGCCAAGAAATGCAGGAAGGCATCTCTCAGACCGAGAAGTTTGTCGTCTTTGTGATTCTCTCTTAGAGTGAGTGAAATATCACAACCACATCTAGGGCCTCCACGACCAACCTCTCCACATAGTAGAAGTAATTGGATAAGGTCATGGAAGACTACTCATACATATTCTCCTCACCTACCAAGGTACCTTTTCACTGTCAGGTCAAGCATACCATTAATCTAACCCTTGACGCACCACTACCCAATGGGCTATCCTACCACTGCTCTCTTTTAGAAAATGAGGAGATCAAGTGGCAGATCCAAGAGCTGATCTACAAGGGGCACATATTTCCTCGCTCATTTCCTTGTGGGAGCCCAATCATGCTAGTGTAGAAGAAAGATGGGACCTGGAAACTCTACATTTATTACCCAGCCCTGAATAAAATCACATTCTGAAACTGGTACCCGACTCCTTGAATCGATGACCTCTTGATCAACTCATGGGGGCCAAATACTTCATTAAGATTGATCTGAATTTTGGCTACCACTAGGTCCTAATAGAACAGACAGATGTATGGAAGACAACCTTCAAGTCAAAAGAAGGTCTTTTTGAATGGTTGGTCATGCCCTTTGGTTTGAAAAATGCTCTTGCAACTTTCATGAGGATGATGGATGATATCCTGTGACCTATCACCAATACTTTTGTAGTGGTGTATTTGGATGACATTCTCATCTACAACAAGATTTGGGTAGAACACTTGCAACATATTCAATAGGTTTTTCACACCCTGCGGTAGCACAACCTATATGCCAACTTGGAAAAATGCTCCTTCGGCATGGATAGGGTCCATTACCTATGCTACATCATTGATCAACATGGTGTTCATGTGGATCCAACTAAGATCCATTTCATTCATGACTTTCCAGCCCAAACCACACTCACTGAGCTTTAAAGCTTCTTGGGCCTTGCCAATTTCTATCGCAGGTTTGTGTTGGGATTCTCCCATATTGTATGGGCCCTTAGCCAAGTAACCAGAGGTGGTGGTAAGGAAACATTTGTGTGGGGCCTGTCCCAACAACAAGCATTCGATGATTTGAAGCAACGCTTGTGCGTAGCCCCAAAAATTTCATTATCATACCTGCAACATCCCTTTGAGATCGTGACAAATGCTTCAGACTATGTTGTGGGCATCGTTCTCACTCAACATGGCCACCTCATGACCTATCATTGTGAGACACTATCAAATGTTGTCCGTAAGTACCCTACTTATGACAAAGAAATGTACTCCATTGTGCAAGCCTGTTTCCAGTGGAGACATTACATTATTGGGAAGGAGACAATCATCCACATTGATCATAAGCCACTACAGTTCATGGAGACATAAGGAAAATTGCATAATAACTACCATCGGAATTTTTCCACATACTTGCAGTAGTTCCACCTCAACATTAAGTATAAAACATGAAGTACCAATCAAGTCATTGATTTCCTTGACCAACCACCAGTCACGACACTCACCACAGTACTAGACTCTTGTATCCACGAGAACTCTGGATGGCCCCACCTCTATGATACAAACCCTAACTTCACCACCACCTACCAAATGTTGGGCACAAAATTAGTTGTCGCTAATTTCCATCTTCAGGATGGGTTGTTGTGCCATCTTGGCCATCTTTGCATTCCATCAAGTGAGTGAGTGAAGATGATTTGGGAAGCCCACTAAAGTCAGGTGGTAGGAAAATTCGGTGTTGAAAAGACAGTGGTAGTGCTGCAGAAACATTTCTACTGGTCGAAACTTCGATAGGATGTCAGCAAGTATATCAGGTACTGCACTACGTGCATTATTTCCAAACTGAACACTAAGAAATAGGGCCTGTACACCCCTATGCATACTCCTGACAGGCCATGGGAATCCATCTCAATGGACTACATGTTGGGCCTTCCATCTACCAAGAGAGGAAATGACTTTGTTTTTGTGGTTGTTGATCATTTTTCGAAGATGGCGATTCTAGACGCCTATAAGAAAAGCATCACAACATAAGCCACTCCTAATATCTTCTTTGAATGAGTATGGGCACATTTTGTAATCCCACAAACCATTATATGAGATTGGGATAGTTAGTTCCTCATCACATTCTAGTCAATCCTTTGGTCACTGTTGGACACGAAGCTCACCAAGTCCACTGCCTTCCACCCCTAAATAGATGGCCAAATTGAGGTCGCCAATTAGATGTTCGTGCATATCCTCCGCATGTACTATTCCAAGCACCCCCACACATGGGATGAGATTCTTCCCTATGTTCAACATATCTACAACCAATCACTGCATAGCTCAACCAACCACAACCCCTTTCAGGTGGGGTTGGAATTCCAACCATTGGCTCCCATGGATGTTGCACTACCCCTTCCAACCACCTCGACTGAATCATCCCTTGCTCCAACTGAAGCTGACAAAGACACCCATTTCATTGAGTAGGTCCAGCACATCTTCCAACAAGTTCAGGATATTTTACAAAAATCGAACGCCAAGTACAAGCAGTGCCATGATCAACCCCGGGTGCCACACAAGTTTCAAGTGGGAGACAAAGTTTGGTTGCACTTGTAGAAAGAATGCCTTCTAGGACCCCATCAGAAGCTTCACCCACTCCATTATGGACCTTATACCATCACCAATGTCATGGGTGACAATGATTTTGAGCTCAACATTCCCCCTTTCGTTGGCCTTCACCCAGTATTCAATGTGGCTCTCCTTCAACCATATTTCCCACCATTATTGGACACCTTAGAGATAGAAGAATAGTTGACACCAACATAACTCAACCCTGACTAAATGAAACATGCATCCAACGATCATATTATGGACACATAGGTCAAGGGAACTCAACATCAAAGGATCCATCTTTATCGAGTTGTCAAAGCAAGGCAACTCATGCACCAAGGAAAGTGGCTCACCTAGGGCCAAATTCAACAGAAATTTCCTCATCTGATGGGGGAACTCAATGAAATGGAGACAATTTATTCCTAAGGGGGAAGTATTGATCCATATGGATGTTGGTGGCCTCCCACCTATTCCAACTGAGTCATTTTCGTAGTTTTCTAGTTTGGAAGTTTTTTCATAGTTTTCGGGTCCTCGACTTCTAGGGTCGTTTTGAGGCCCTAAACAACATTTTTATGGATCTCCATAGTCAATTTGAATACAAAGTTATGGAAACATGTGTAGTCCTTGGATAGAACTTTCCAACGGGCTATCGTGCATCTAAAATGGATATCGTATTGAAAATTTACGACCCCAGTAAGTTGATGTACTAACTTACCCCAACGGGGCCCACATGACTTTTGGCACTTCATCTCCTAGGGTTAGGTTTTTGGATGTCTAGGGTTTTGGAATTCATATTTATTGTAAAAATTCCTTTAGAGCCTCATTGTACTAGTCTTATTTCAAATGAGCACAATTTTCACATCTCTTCTCAGAGATAAGACACCACCATTCTAGTAAGCTTGTTTTCTGCTTCATTTTACAGTTTCAGCTTATTTCTTTATTGAATAGAAACCAGTTTTATTGGATCTCTATTATTTTTTGTTGATCATATTTTAATAATAATATGTATTCATTTTGTTCTACTCATAAAATTTGGATCACTGTCTTATACTTGATGTTGATGTGGAACTGCTGCAAGTATGTGGACCACTTTTGATGGTGGTTATTCTGCAATTTTCCTTGTGTCTGCATGAACAACAACAACTTATGATCAATTTGGATGGTTGTGTCCTTCCTGAGAATGTAATTTTTACTGGTGACAGGATTGCACAATGGAGTACATTTCTTTGTCATAAGTAGGGTACTTACGGACGACATCTAATAGTGTCTCACTATGATAGGCCATGGGGTGGTCGTGCTGAGTGAGAACTGCACCCACAACATAGTTTGAAGCATCTATCTTGATTTCAAATGGTTGTTGAAGGTCAGGTAATGAAATCATTGGGGATGAGCACAAGCATTTCTTCAAATCATTGAACGCTTGTTTTTGGGACAAGCCCCACACAAACTTTTCCTTACCACCACCCTTGGTTACTTGGCCGAGGGCCCATGCAATATGGAATAATACCAACACGAACCTACAATAGAAATTGGCAATTACTAAGAAGATCCAAATTTAAGTGAGTGTGGTTGGAGATGGCCAGTCACGAATGACCTGGATGTTTGTTGGAGCCACATGCACACCATGCTCATTAACGATGTAGCCTAGGTACTGGACCCTATCCATGCCGAAGGGGTATTTTTCTAAGTTGGAATATAGATTGTGTTTCTGCAGAGTGTGGAGAACCTGTTGAATATGTTGCAAGTGTTCTGCCCAAGTCTTGTTGTAGATGAGGATGTTATCTAGATACACCACTACAAAATAATTGGTGAAAGGCTGCAAGATATTGATCATCATCCTCATGAAAGTTTTTGGGGCATTTGTCAAACCAAAGGGCATGACTAGCCATTCAAAAAGACCTTATTTTGACTTGAAGGAAGTCTTCCATACATCTCTCTGCTCTATTGGGAATGGATGGTAGCCAGAATTCAGATCAATCATACTGAAGTATTTTCCTGCCTTGAGTTGATCAAGGAGATTGTTGATTCAGGGAATTAGGTATCGGTTCTTGACTGTGATCTTATTAAGGGCTCAGTAATCAATTGAGACTCACCAAGTCCCATCATTCTTCTACACTAGCACGATTGGGCTTCCAAAAGGTGATGATACGGGTCGGGTGTGTTCCTTGTGAAGAATTTCTTGGATCTGACGCTTGATCTCCTCATTTTCTAATAGAGAGCGGTGAAATACTAGCCCATTGGGCAGCGGTGGGTCAGGGGTCAAATCGATGGAATGCTTGACCTGAAAGTGCATAGGTACCCCAGTAGGTGATGAGAATATGTCTTTGTATTCTTCCACAACCTTATCCACTTGTTTCTACTGCATAGAGAGGTTGGTTGTGGAGGCCATAGATGTGGCTGCAAATTTTCTCTCACTCTGAGAGTGAATCAAAAAGAAGAGAAATTTCTCGGTCTCAAAGATGACCTTCTTGCATTTTTTGGCAGAGATTAAGGAAATAGCACTAGGTGGGACTACCTAGGGTATCCTGTATAATTTCTTGTTCAAAGTAATAATAACACTGCAAGTATTAGACTCATATACAACATGACGTTTCCATAAATAAGGTTGGCCAAAAAGAACATCACAAAATTCAAAAGGAGAAACATCGCACAATAGCTCATCTTTGAATGGCTTGATTTCATATGACATGCAACACTGTTGGTTGACGTGAAGATCACTTCCCTAGCAGAGTCATCCAATGGTGTAGGGTTGTGGGTGCGATGTTGTTGGTAGGGCTAGCCGCTTGATGACCTCTGTTGAGATGAGATTCTTCTAGCTACCTCTATCAATGATGAAGTGCATCAATGTGCATTTCACCCACATATGTGAATGAAAGAGGCACTCACCTTCCTATGGCTCATTAGGTTCACCGGAATAGATCTTGGTAGTAGCAATGGTGGCACTGGGTTTCGTATCAATGATTTTTCTCCCATTTTCTGGATCTAAATAAGAGTCAAAACCCACATCTGATTTAGAGGCTTTCACCTCAGCCATCAATGACTTCTTTGAGCGATAATCAACAATTTTATTCCAAGGGATCTTATGGAAGTCGCACCACTTCCCGGTATCTTTCTTCTTCTTTCAATTTTATTTATTTTCTTGTGGATTAGAATGGTTTTCCTAAGGCTGCCCATATTTTCTCTGTCCTTTGTTTTATGGGTTAGGGATTCCCTTTCCCTGCTTCTATTGTGAGAGGTTCTCGGAACGAAACTGTCGTGTCTTTTTTTTAAGCTTCTGCTCGATTTTGACGACATATCTATAGGTCGCGCCCAAGGACAAGATGTCCAAAAAATATATTTATGTATAGATGTATCTATGTAGACCACCACGATACTTGAGCACCATGTGTTGCTAAGAATATTTGAGACCCAACTTGGTGTGCAATTTATGGAAGACATTGGTGAACTATGGCACTTTTTGGTCTCTTTCCTACCACAGTGTGGTCCATCTTGTATACAAGTCATCATAACTTCCAATATGGTAGTATTTTTCCGTAATAGCATCCCTGAAGGAACCCCAAGTGGGTGAAACTGGAAATAATGTTGATCCTTCTATTTCCCTTTGCTCAAAAAAATTCTCCCACCAATCTTTGACATGGGGAGCGACCTTGAGGAGAGAAAATGTAATATTTTATCTATCAGAAAAGTTGTGGAAAGAAAAATACCTTTCTAGAAGTTTTGACCATTTATCTATGGCATCCAAATATATTTTACCTTCAAATATAGGAATATAAAAATTGATCTATACCTTTAAGGGGTGGCCCCTTTGCTTGAGGTAGATGTGTCGCTTGTCACCAGTCGTTGAAGGATTTTTTCAAAGATGTCCATCATCTCGTTCCTTTGTCACTCGAGGGATTCCTCGAGCAATGTTTTGAAAGGATCTCATGTCCCATCATATTTATTTTTTCCCACCATGGATGGTTTCTTGGGCGTGTGATATTAGTTGTCCTCAAAAGAAACAAGCTCAAGACCCAACTCTCTATACTCTGACTGCGTCGGGGACATGCACTAAAGAAAAGACAAGGAGCAGACCACTCTAATACCATTGATCCAAATTTATGAGAGGAACGAAATGAAAACATATACTTATAGTATTAACAAAGAGACACAATGAATAATAATAGAGATACAACAAAACTTGACTTCTATTAAATAAGAAATATGTTGAAACTATAAAATGCAGACTCAAACAAGCTTGCTAGAATGGTGGTATCTTATCTCTGAGAAGAGATGTGACGACTACTATAATTTGCAAGAAGATGAGTACAATGAGGCTCTAAAATCCTTTTTACAATAAACATGAATGCCAAAACCATAGAAATCCAAAAACCTAACCCTAGGAGATGAAGCACCAAAATTCATGTGGGCCTCGTTGGGGTAAGTTGGTGCATCAACTTCCCAGGGTCATAACTTTTTCATAGGATCTTCATTTTAGGTGCATGATAGCCTGTTGGAAAGGTATATCCAAGGAATATAGATTGTGTCATCAAAATTTGACTCTATGCATAGTTTCACTATAGAGAGCCCTAAAATTTTTGTTTAGGGCCTCAAAATGACCTCGGAAGTTCAGGACCCAGAAGACTAGGAAAAATATGTCAAACTAAGAAACTACAAAGATGAGCCAGTTGGAATAGGTGGGTGGCCACTGATATCCATATGGATCATGTAGCAACAATGCCTAGATGGTGGTGTTGACTACTCCCATGTACTCGACCTCTACTAAAGATAAAGCAATAGCTAATTGTTTTTTGCTCGACCAACAGATTGGGTTGGATCCGAAACTCAACATGTACAAGGAGGTGGAGTTTTGATCTATTCCATCTCTAGCCCAATCAGAATCATCGAATTCTATGAAATCCATATTGCAACCTATTGCATAGTGGATCCCATAATTGATGGTTCATATCTGAGGATGCATTTGACAACTTTCCAGTGTAACTCATGCATCTCTTTCATGTACCTAGAGACTAACCCTACTACATATGATAGATCTGGTCGATTGTGGGTGAGATATATAAGGCTCCCCACAAGATTTCGAAACAAGGTGCTATCAACCGATAGTGTATCTCGACTATCCTTAAGTCTAACTCCATATAAGAAGGGTGTAGGTGCATACTTGCAGTTTGTCATGTGGAATATCTCCATGAGATACTGAGCATACTTATCCTGAGATAGATTGATTCATGAGGCATCCTATTTAATCTTGAGGCCAACAAATAAATTGAGTGGACCCATGTCTATCATCCAAAACCTTTCATGAATAATTCCCTTGATCGAGGAAATCGGTGAAACCGATCTTCCGGTGATCAAAAGATCATCCACATACATGACTATGATTAGAAGTGAGTTAGTGGTCCTCAACATGTAGACATTGAGATCTAATTTTCATCAGATAAAATTCTTGGAGAGCATGTAGGAGTCCATCTGTAGCCTACCCTTTTACACTACCTAGGTTTTCGAACCTCTCGGTTACCATTCTATACATGAATTTTATACATAATCCATACAGACATTATAAGCACATGCATTTAAACAATTAACACACTTAATTCTCAGAGTAAAATATAAAAGTTACTGCTTACAATTAAACAAGCCATAGCATTCAACAGTAATTCATTTACACAGCGGAAAACATGATAATATATATAGCACA
>JASDQU011310677.1:29889-41714 GCA_032191745.1 Picea mariana | reverse complement strand
AACGTTTAATAAGAACACTAGTTGCATAGATCACTCTTGTACATGTTTGGGAAGTAGATGTGTTGATAGGCTAAACATTGTGATCATCTAAATTGTTATATCTTTCATATTGCAACTATCTGTTATGCTCTCATGGTGATATGATATATTGGTTTATGCTTTACTGAATATTTTGGTTGATCAATTATCATTGTTGTGGTGTGGATAGACAAGTGTTTGAGTATCCCACTTGGGGAAGCATCACTTGTTTCATCCTTAAGTGCTTGAGTGGGTAGATGCCAGTGAAGGCAGTCCAAGTGGGGTAAAAGCTACTTGGGGCATGCTTGGCCCTAGGGTGTGATTTGATAATATCTCTTGTATATCTTGTACTTATTGTATCTTTGTATATCTTATTTTGTTGTAAACTTGTGTAATCATTTGTAAGTAATTCTAATATTGTGGGGTTTGGGTAATTTGATTAAATATTTGTTGTAACGAATCACCCTTACACTTAGTTGACCCCATTGCCCAACCTTAGGCACTAGTCCTTAGTTGACTTAGGGAAAGGGTTTCTTCTCATTTTTACTTAGAATTGCACTTGCATTGCTGCTTGTCATATAGGCTAGTTTTCCCTTTGGCCTATAATCAATTAAAACTAACTCCTAGACATTGTAATTAAAATTAACTTAGTAACTAGGGACAACCCCCCTTGGCTTCCCTAGGAGTAAGCCTAGACGGAAGAAGTTCTTGTCAAGGTGACAGTGTGGGCAAGAATTTAGACATTGTGTCTCCGAGGGCACACTAAGTGAGCCGGACTTAGCTCACGTTTGCAAGTGTGCATTAGGGCGACAACAGGTACCTCTATCATTTATTTCTTCTAAGGTAAAGTTCAGATCTGATTATACCAATGTTTACATCTATTTCTAGTCTAGGTTAATATTCAGAAATGTTATTTTTGTTCATGATCAGTCCTAGTTAAAGTCTGCTCTCTTTAGCATGTTCATTTTTGTGTTTTCAGTATTTCATCTACTTCAGATTTTTGTTTTTAAGTGTTGATCTGTATGTACTATGTACAATATTGATCAATTTTGAAAAATATATCTCTGTTTTTATTTTCCCTAAAAATCTAACATGGTATCAGAGCTTAGGGTGTGAAAAGAGCTCAATAAGTGGCAGACTTTTGAGCCTGCGTAGATCCATGTTTTAGGGTTTGTTTTGCAGATCAGCAGTAAGGCTATTACATATTCAGATCTTCAAATCAGCATGGCTTCATCTTCAGTCAAAGCAGAAGATAGGCTTGAAGGGGCCTCCAACTTCAATGCTTGGAAGGCTAGGGTGTTTAATATACTAGAAGAGGGTGACTTGGATGAGCTGGTTACCAGGGTAATAGAAGAACCCACTTCAAATACAGGCAGGGCTGGATATAAGAAGAGGCAGACCAAAGCTAAAAGAATCATCTTTGATTTAGTTAAGGACTACATGATGCCTCTCATTGGTCATCTAAGGATAACTAAGGAATGTTTTGATGCCCTAGCAAATCTATATGAAAAGAAGGCTCAAACTCAGAAGAGGATATTGAAGAAACAACTACGTACATTAAATATGGGGAAGGATGAAACTATCTTTGCCTTCTTTTCCAAAATTGCTCAAACAAGAGGTCAACTTACAACAATTGGAATTGCAGTGGATGATGATGACCTTGTACAAACTGCAGTTGATGGCCTCCCTGACTCATGGGAGACATTTCTCTCTTCAGTCAATGAAAGAGAAGTTCAATCTAACTTCAAAAGATTATGGCATGATTGCTTGGAAGAAGAGGGTAGACTCAAAAGTAGGAATGAACCCTCAACGATAAGAGACCATGCTCTTTCAGTCAAAGCCAAGAGATGGAAGAAGTTTTCTTAGCACAAAGGCAAAGGTAAGAAGCCCCAAGGTAAGCAATCTCACTTCCACTCTCATTTATCTAAAATAAGATCCTTTAATTGTAAAAGGCTAGGTCATTATGCAAAAGATTGCAGGAACCCTCATTCTCAGCAGAAGCAAAGAGGCAGGTTTCATGCTTCAGTTGCAACTGACGAAGAAGAACCTCAAAGAAGAAGAACCAGGGCAGCTACTAAAGAAGAAGAACAACGTTGAGAATGTTATCTTGTCTCAGCCCTCTCCGACACTATAGCCAAGTCATAAGATGTTTGGTTAGTGGACAACGGGGCATCCAAACACATGACAGGCTTCAAACAGAATCTTGTAAACTATTGGGATAAGAAGTTCAATGTGAAGGTAGAAATAGGTGATGATGGCATCTAAGACATCAAAGGGTTTGGATCAACATCTTTTCAGCTTTAGACAAGTAATGTATTCCATATTGATGAAATTCTTTATGTTCCTGGATTAAAGAAAAATCTCATCTCAGTTGCAGTGCTAGAAAGTAAAGGGTACTCAGTAGCTTTCTCCAAAGGGAAGGCTCTCATGTGGCCCTCAAATGGAAGTTTAAGCTCAACCATGACCATCGGAACTCAAGAGAGTGGACTGTACAAAATCACTGGTCAAGTTGTTCAAGCAGTAGTTCACGAGATGATAAACCCCTGTGAGCTATGGCATATACGACTTGGACATCTCAACTACAACGCACTCCCAGGTTTGCAAAAGATGGTAACATGTATGCTAGTTTTTCCATTTGAGCATGATAGTGTTTGTAGAGGCTTAGCTCTCGGCAAGAATACAAAGAAAACTTACCCTCACAGTAATAGAAAAACTAATGGCATTTTAGATCTTATTCATTCTGATCTTTGTGGACCTATGACTGCTCCATCAATGAATGGTTGTCTTTATTATATCATTTTTATTCATGATTGTTCTCGTAAAACTTGGATTTATTTTTTGAAAACTAAAGAGGAATCTTTTAATAAATTTCAGGATTTTAAGAATCTTGTTGAGAATCAGATAGGTAGACACATCCATTTTTTCAGAACAGACAATGGAAAAGAATTTGACTCCCACAAGTACGATGATCTCTGCCAGGCTTTAGGGATTAAGAGGGAGCTGACTGTGCCTTATAATCCCCAACATAATGGGGTTGTAGAAAGAAAGAACAGGACGATTTGTGAGGCAGCTAGAGCCATGATGTATGATCAAAATCTACCATTGTCTCCTAGGGCCGAAGCTGCAAGCACTGCAGTCTATATTCAGAACAGGTGTCCTCATAAAGCCCTAGAAAAGAAAACTCCAGAAGAAGTCTTCACCAGTAAGAAGCCTTCAGTTGACCATTTGAGAATCTTTGGCAGTCCCGTCTACATTCACATACCTAAAGAAAAGAGGACTAAGTTAGAGCCCTTCGGAAATAAAGGAACTTTTGTGGGATACAGTGAAACCTCAAAAGCATACAAAATTCATGTACCAGGGCAAAAGTTCATTGAGGTCAGTAGAGATGTGACCTTTCATGAGGAAGCAGATTTTCGTCGTTCCAGAGAACTTCCATGTGATACCGAGGAGCAGGAAGCTCCATCTCTGGAACCTTCAGATCCACCACTACCAGATGAGCAGAGGGAGAAGTCCATAGAGCCTTCAGTGGATCCCACAAGGGATTCTGTTGAGTTTCCCTTAGAGAAACCTCTTGTTAAAAGGAAGCCAGCTTGGTACAATTGTTTCCTAACTCCTTACCAAATATTGGGCTTGTTAAAATTTACTGTGACTTACTTTACACACTTAGTGAAACTTAGATTTCAACCTCCAATAAAACTATAACTGTAATACAGTAAACAACTAGCATTCTACAGTAGTTTATGAGCAGAAATACAAAAGACTAAGATCTGAAAAATATAGCAGCGGAAATAACAATGAACAACAGACAAATATCACCACATTTGACACTAGATATTTGGGCAAAGCCCCTAGAAAAACCCCGAAAGGGAAAACCAGTCAAGAGAGGTATTTTATTATGAGCTCATGAAGGATAATAAAATGAGTTTACAGCAGTACATTTTCAGCCTATTAAATCACTGTACTTATCTCAGATACAATGCCCAAACTCCTTGAAATTCGTGCCAAAGCACCACCTCGATTTCTGTGCAGCAATGGACAGTCAAACTGCCTTGAAAACAGAGCCCAGTTTCTGTACTTTCAGGTACAGACAGTATGGATTTTCCCCAGCATAAAAGTGCCTCAAAAATCTCTGTAAAAACTGTCTTGAAATCTGTGCCAATATGCCTTGATTTCAGTGCCAAAGTATGCTGTACGGACTGCCTTTTTCTTGCTGTTCAATCTGCATAAAACTCTGTTGTACAGACTGATTTAATGCTGAAGCTTCTTGGGATGCGTGTCTCCTATTCACCTTGGGATTTGCATGTATCCCTCTCTACTGCTCCTCTCTTCCTTCCAGCTCTTCTCTCTTTCTCTCTTGGAATATGTGTCTCTATGTCTCTCAAATGTTGCCTTTATTGACTCATTAATGAGTAACTACCCAAACCCTAAATCTCCAAACAGATAGACAGTCAAGATTAGATCTTGCCTCTCACGTTCTAATGGTCACCACTTAATCTCTTGTTAAGATCACTTAAATCACTTAAGTGACCCAAACTTTATAAAGTCACTTTTACTCATTAAAATATAAAAGACCATAACTTTATAAAATCACTTGAGAGAGAAATTTGCTTGGTCACTTCTTCATGCTGGGCACCGCCAATGTAGAAGTACCTCCGAGCTACTAAAAACTAACACTCCCTCTTAGCGAGCGGGGTACTTTTGGAACCTCCACCTAGATCAAACACGTCCTCTGTTGCTGCAACTGCTCCCTCTGAACTGGAAGACTCTAGTCCCTCCGAACTGGAACTCTCTGCTGCTATCTCTGCTGGACTCTGATCAGGATCCTTGCGCTCCTCCTCCATTAGTGTCATCTCAAACCTCATGGGCTTGCTGAGATGAGCCTCTTGCTCTCTCATTGACACTGATCCAAACTCCAGACTCCGTTTGGAACTTAGCTCCAAACTCCCTCTGAAGCCAATCACAGGCTGTCCCAACAACCTGTACAACATCTCATACCCTCGTCCTCCAGAGCTGAAATTGAGAGCATATTTAACTTCAACTCTGGGACATGCAACACCTCTCCCACCTTCAGAGAACCTCTTGACTCTAGCTGGAAATCCACGGTTCCAACCCCCTTCACTGCATGCATGGTGTTAACCCCATAAACCACATGCAAGTCTGAGTATGTCTCTGACGCACTAAGGNCACGATCTAATGGTCACCACTTAATCTCTTGTTGAGATCACTTAAATCACTTAAGTGACCCAAACTTTATAAAGTCACTTTTAGTCATTAAATTATAAAAGACCGTAACTTTATAAAATCACTTTATAAAGTCACTTGAGAGAGAAATTTGCTTGGTCACTTCTTCATGCTGGGCACCACCAATGTAGTACCTCCGAGCTACTAAAAACTAACACTCCCTCTTAGCGACGGGGTACTTTTGGAACCTCCACCTGGATCAAACACGTCCTCTGTTGCTGCAGCTGCTCCCTCTGAACTGGAAGACTCTAGTCCCTCCGAACTGGAACTCTCCGCTGCTATCTCTACTGGACTCTGATCAGGATCCCTGCGCTCCTCCTCCATCAGTGTCATCTCAAACCTCATGGGCTTGCTGAGATGAGCCTCTTGCTCTCTCATTGACACTGATCCAAACTCCAGACTCCCTTTGGAACTTAGCTCCAAACTCCCTCTGAATCCAATCACAGGCTGTCCCAACAACCTGTACAACATCTCATACCCCCGTCCTCCAGAGCTGAAATTGAGAGCATATTTAACTTCAACTCTGGGACATGCAACACCTCTCCCACCTTCAAAGAACCTCTTGACTCTAGCTGGAAATCCACGGTTCCAACCCCCTTCACTGCATGCATGGTGTTAACCCCATAAACCACATGCAAGTCTGAGTATGTCTCTGATGCACTAAGGAAACATTGACCTCATTCCTATCATATGGCTAGATGCGCTTCCTGTTCTGTGAGGTGGCCCAATCACTGGACTTCTTCTTCCCCTTACTCTTTCCTGCAAGAGCAAGATTTGGTTCCTCTCTGCAGCAGAATAGACCCTAGCCCAAGAACTATCCTTTGATCTTGCTGGCCGCTATATTCATTTGCTGCCTCCTATTGGAAACCTTCTTTTGGAAACCCTCACGAGTCACGACAAGAATCTTTTTCCCTTCCTTCTTCCTAGCAAGAACCCCTGGGGGTCACTGCAATCCAAGTGCCTAAATCTCTGTCTACTGAACCTCAGAGCCCAAACTCTGATACCATGTTAAAATTTACTGTGACTTACTTCACACACTTAGTCAAACTCAGATTTCAACCTCCAATAAAGCTATAACTGTAATGCAGTAAACAACTAGCATTCTACAATAGTTTCTGAGAAAAAATACAAAAGACCAAGATCTGAAAAATATAGCAGAGGAAATAACAATGAACAACAAACAAAATATCACCACATTTGACACTAGATATTCAGGCAAAGCTCCGGGAAAAACCCCAAAGGGAAAACCAGCCAAGAGAGTTATTTTATTATGAGTTCATGAAGGATAATAAAATGAGTTTAGAGCAGTACATTTTCAGCCTATTAAATCTCTGTACTTATATCAGATACAATGCCCAAACTCCTTGAAATCCGTGCCAAAGCACCACCTCAATTTCTGTGCAGCAATGGACAGTCAGACTGCCTTGAAAATAAAGCCCAGTTTCTGTACTTTCAGGTACAGATAGTACGGATTTTCCTCAGCATAAAAGTGCCTCAAAAATCTGTGTAAAAACTGTCTCAAAATCTGTGCCAACATGCCTTGATTTCAGTGCCAAAGTATGCTGTACGGACTGTTTTTTTCTTGCTGTTTGGTCTGCATAAAACTGTTGTACAGAATGATTTAATGCTGAAGCTTCTTGGGATGTGTGCCCCCTATTCACCTTGCGATTTGTGCCTATCCCTCTCTACTGCTCCTCTCTTCCTTCCAGCTCTTCTCTCTTTCTCTCTTGGAATATTTGCCTCCATCTCTCTCAATTGCTGCCTTTATTGACTCATTAATGAGTAACTACCTTAACCCTACATCTCCAAAGAGATAGATGGTCAAGATTAGGTCGTGCCTCTCACGATCTAAGGGTCATGCCTTAATCTCTCGTTGAGATCACTTAAATCACTTAAGTGACCCAAACTTTATAAAGTCACTTTTACTCATTAAATTATAAAAGACCCTAACTTTATAAAATCACTTTATAAAGTCACTTGGGAGAGACATTTGCTCGGTCACTTCCACCTGCGCATGTTGGGCACCGCCAATGCAGAAGTACCTCTGAGCTACTAAAAACTAACAAGGTTTTATAGACAATCTGTTGTGGAAGTAGACAAAGTGAAGAAACAGTTGCAATAACTGCTAGAGCAGGGAGTAATTCGAACAAGCACCTCACCTTGTGGGTCACCTATCGTCATCGTACTTAAGAAGGATGGGACTTGGCGAATGTGTATCAATTACAGAGCTTTGAAGAAAATCACACTCAAGATTCAGTACTCTGCCTAGGATCGATGATTCGTTAGATTAGTTGCAACATGCCAAGTACTTCACCAAGTTGGATCTCAAATCGTGATACCACTAGGTACGTGTTAAAGAAGAAAACACTTGAAATACTACCTTCAAGACAAGGCGAGGTCTGTATGAATGGTTGGTCATGCCTGTTAGAAATGGGTAAAGAAGACAAGAATCTACTTTTCAAAATTTTCTGTAAACAAATTCAGCATGAACACATTAAATTTACTCAGATCTCAACTTCAAAAATATTCGGAGTATGCTAGATAGTTAGATCTGAACTAAGAAATTAAATCTGAACATGAACAACAAATAGATCTAAATCATAAACAATTTCTGAGTGAGCAAAACACTCAGATCTGAACTAGAAATTAATTCTGATCATAAACAGTAGCTAGATCCAAACCATAAACAATTTCTGAGTGAGTAAAGTACTCAGATCTGAACCAGAACATGTGCAGGAGATAGATCTATACCATGAAACAATTCTATTTTGTATCTAAACTGTAGAAGAGTTTCTAAATCAGATTTAAACAGTAGGTATAAAACTGAACATGCACAATAGATAGATCTAGGCTAAATAAACATTTCTGAGCATGAGCAATTTATAGATCTGAACTAGACAGTGATATTAATTGCATGCTGATTAGAGATCTAATGTAAGCAAGACAAAAGAACTGAAAACATTAACTTACCTCTTGATAATCTTACCTTTGTATGAAGAAGAAGAGCATAGCACACTTGAGAGATAATAAGCCACTGAAGTATGCTCAGATAAGTCTATGTGTCATGGATCTGCCTCAAGGGTCAGATCTTTATTAAGAGAAGTATAGGACAGTCAAGGCACCATGAAAAACCTCACACAAGCACACCCAAAACCCCACATAGAAACAAACCTTCACACAAGTATAATCTGCCAGTAGAGAGGGGACGACTGCCTGTAAAGAAGATCCAACCACCCTTCCAGGATGCCGTGACCTTCAAGATCCCAGATCTTTTCTAAGAAAGGGGACGACAGACTTCAAGGACAGTTCCGCTGGTTATAGAAGAGGGTCGGCTTGCAACAATCAAGGAGGGCGGCAGCAAGAGCACTTTCAGCAGAGATTTATGCACCTTTAACACCCACACAACAGCAGAAAAATCATAGCAGGGACCTGGCAACAAGATAATAAAGAGATTGAACTGATCTGTCACAAGGGAGGCCGAGCTACTGCCACAAGGAGGCCGCAACACTGTCACAAGGAGGCCGCAACAATCAAAGAGCAATCCGCCACCTCTTTGAAGAGAGAGGAATGAGTGTGTGTAGGTGAAGTGAAGGGGTGGGGTTGTTATTTATACTTTTAGGCTAGGGTTAGGGTAATAAAAAATATAATTAAAATAACTTATTTAATTAATATAAAATATTAATTAAATATGTTATAATTAACATTAATTAAATATTTTTTATATTGACTCCTAAAACGAAAATACAAACCCCCAAACAAAACTCAAGCTCAAAAACCAAGGGTGGGGTTTTATGAGAGGTTTACTTAGTGGCAACACATGTCCATATACTTCTCAAGGTGACCAATCAACTTTATCATCACTGCATATGGGATACATCCCTCATGTGGTCATGCCCGCCTTCAAAATATCTCCTAGATCCTATGGACCATCCTGGAAGAGAGGAAGAGGATCACACACCAACAACTACTTAATCAAGGACCAGGTTGCCCCAGAACATATCTGGGGTCTTATCCACCAAGGTACAAGACCAAGGATCAACCCATGCCTTAGACATGGGTACCCTGGAACATATCCAGGGGCCCTAGACATATCTAGGGACTTAAACTGCTTGGTCCTGTTATCCCCACTTTTCAGGGATAACTAGGAGATCATGTCTCGAGGCCCACAGGTCCTAGACATGGAGTATCGAGAGCAGGATTGACTTGAGCATGGCCCTGGAGGGCCCACCTTTTCTTCTTCCATCGTCTCTATCTTGTCAGTAGCAGCATCATCCATCACCATCGGTTTGGTCCTCTATCAAAAGAGGTTCTTGCTTCATGAGGTAATTAGTCGAGGTATCATGGCATGCTTCACATTTGATCGTTAAAACCTTTAAATGTATGCATTTGATTCCTTTTATTTCTAACGACTGCTTGGATCTTACATTTGCCCACTTGACCATGTTTGGGGGGATTGACAGGGTGCCCTAGCAAGCCTGTAGTTGTAGGTTTTGGTTTGCCACTGGGGGGATTTCTGAAAAGCCATCGTCCGCTCCCATCATAGCACCACTTCTTCATCTTACTTCCCGCTCACTTATCCCTTTCCCCTTGTCCGGGCATTGGGTTGACCTATTTTCGGGACTGCACCTTACCTCATGGGAAGAAGGGGCTAAAGGCCCAGAAGGTAAAAGCAAGCTGGTAAAAGATAAAAGCCTAAGAATAAAACCTTGAGATTCTTCGCCTAGGGATCCCCGAGAAAGCGATAAAAGGCTTCTCAACAAGAAACAAGAGGGACTCGGAAAAATAATAAAACAAGACCTAGTCAAAGGATAGGGGGTCTCATCACGAGCCATCCTATTAGGTCCATGGATACCTAGTAGTATGACATTGCCACCAACTGGTTACCACACCAGGGCAGTGACTCTTGGTTGCATGACCAAGGGAAAGGGGGTCTCATCACGAGCCGACCTTCTCATCTTTGTGAAAGTACTTGTGGGTAACACTGTCAACTTTGGTCACCATGCCAAGGTAGTGCCCCCTGATTAGCTCTTGAGCAAAAAAAACAAAAAGAATATAAGAATAAATGCGAGAATGGGCTTGGAAAGAATGCATCCATGACAGGTACAACTCGCCTTCTACAAAGGCACCCACAGGTAACACTTTTGCATCCTTGGCCTTCACTGCACCCACATGCTTGGACATCCCCTGACCACATCACCCACTTAAATGGCTTGGATGAGGTCTTTTCGGGAACTTTCCTTTTCCTGTGGATACTAGCCCAATAGGAGGCCTTGTCCTTTTCTCAAGACTTGTATTGCAGGCTTGTGTAACGTCTTTGAGCTGTTAACTGATGTATTAGGGATTTTATGCATATGTTTAATAATATCGATGATGAGATGTGATTGACATTGCTATGATCCTTGTGACTGATGAGCCCACAGAGGGCGTAGCCTTTGATGTGCAGGACCATGCTCGACAGAGAGGTACCATTTGGACCTGTACACATGGGGAGATGATCAGTTCGGACCTACATGGGGCTGAAGAGCCCACCAGATGGATGTTGAGACCCCATCAAGGGGCAGAGAAGGAACACAGATGAATCATGGGCTTTGCACTGGAGAAGAAGAGAGCGTTCCACCAGAGGCACCTCGACACAGCTTGACCTAGGGGGGATGACCCTTTCTTAGTGGAACGTTGGCCTTTGGAGGCCTAGGACGTCACCACCTTGACCATGACGACACCCAACATCATGGACGTTTGGGGTAGGCAAATTAGGCAGCAGTGGCACATGTGGCAGGTTGGAGAAGCCCAGGGAGGGGTAACGTTTTGCTCCAGGATGCTCCATCTGCCCTAAAAAGGGCTAACGTCCACCTTGGAGGGGATTTTACTCTCCTTTTAGCTTGATTTAGGGTTTTAACTTGACTATTTAATGTAAAACAATATGATTTGATATTTTGGCCTTGTCGGCCTTTTTACCTGACCTAAAATGTAAAATTAGGTCAAGGTTTTGTATAAATGGGAGATTTTTACTCATTTTATCATCATAACTCATTCACTCCATAAGGAGGACTGAAATTTGTGCCCTCTCTTGGGTATTTGGCTGGATTAAGTGATGCGCACTTGTTGAAGGAAGTGATTTTTGGCATTTATGGTGTTTCTCTTGAAGGAAGGTGTTACAACTAGGGTTTGCATGGTTATTTCTTGATGAATTGTAAGTATTTTTCTGCAAAACTTCTTGAATGAATGGTTGTAGTTTAATTTCTTGCATGTGTTTATGAATTTTGCTGAATCAAAACCCTAGGTGACAAGCACACAAGTAGGTCCTTGTCTCATGTCCCTTGATAGAGAAATTTTCAGCCATTGAAGAAGGAAGAAAGAGCCTAGACGTGGCTACACTCCTATTTCTTCTTCCTTTTTGCTAGCCGTACCAATTGAAAGCCAAGAAGAGTGAGACGTCCCTGGCCCAGGTCTACTACACTAGGGCCGTACTCTTTCTAGGGTTTGCTGAAAGGCCTTGTTGTAGCAACACCTCACTTCATCAAACCCTCTTGTTTTGGTTATATTTTTATTCTTGAGCTATCCTTTTT
>JASDQU011310674.1:2856-25153 GCA_032191745.1 Picea mariana | reverse complement strand
CTATCCCGCGAAGTCTGATATCCCAATTAGGTGACGGGACCGTTGAATAGTCAACCCATGTGTGGATTAGAGTCTTGGCGCATCAATCATCAGGTCTCGGGGATTTCGAGAGCCCAGTGTCCAACCTTTGACATCGCGAAGTCGTGAAGTCTAATTCCCCAATAAGGGAAGAGAGGGGATTCCACAGAGAATTCTGTGGGTGTGGATTTCCCATAAGGGAAATAGAAGGGCATTTAAGTTCTTCGGTCTATGAGAAGAAGAATATCCTGTGAGAAGACGTGCATAGAGGAGCACGACTACGTCACAGTGGTATCAGAGCTAAGATAGATTGCTCTTTGATTTATGTAGAAGAGAAGAGGAGAATTCGCCATGCCTCCAAGGAGAGACAGATGATCACCCGATCCAAAGGAAAGGGAAATGCCATGACGAAGAGGCAGGCAGATGGCAGATCCAGCCATAGAAAGACAAATGCATGATCTTTGAGCAAGACTTGAAGACATGGAGACAACGCAAAGACGCACCGCCGGTGCGCTGGATCTTAGCGATTCCGACAGTGAAGTTGTAGCTGAATGAGAAGAGGAAGTTGTAGCCGAGGATGCAATGAATGAACTTCTTATCCAAGCTATTGCAAGGATGGGTGCAAAGGAAAATATGGACATTCCAGTCTATGAGGGAAATATGGATGCAGAAGAGATTCTAGATTGGATTATAGCTCTTAACACCTACTTCGACTATGAAGATGTCGAAGAGGATAATAAAGTCAAGCATGCTGTCACACACTTGAAGTGACACACCGCATTATGGTGGGACGAGCTACAAGTAGATAGACACTGCAAAGGTAAGCAGAAAATTAAAAGTTGGGATCGAATGATTGCAAAGATGAAGTAAAAGTTCATCCCAAGAGATTATCAAATCACTCTGTTCAGGAGGATGCAGAACCTGAGACAGAAGTTGATGACAGTTAAAGAATACACGGAGGAATTCTATCAACTGAACATCCAAGCAGGTCATAAAGAGAGTGATGATGAGAAAGTTGCCAGGTATATGAATGGCCTGAGATACGATATCCAAGATGAGATGAGCATGGTAATCATCAGAACTGTGGTGGATGCTTATTAGATCGCTTTGAAAGATGAAGAGAAGTTGAGCCGTAAGCAAGGTCAATGAGGGCGAGGCAGGAGTCAACCAAGAGGCAAGGCAGTTGCCCAGAAAAGAAACTAGAAGCCCAAGGACGACTAGAAAAAGCCTCAGACTCATACCGAGAGATGTGGAAGTTCACAGCGAGGGAAACATGCTGAGAAAAGAGAACAAAATACTGAGCAGAAAGGAGGGTATGCCGATAATAACATGTTTCCTTGTACCAGAGGTAGAGGAAGAGGAAGAGGTGGAGTAATCACTTGCTTCACGTGTGGAAAAAATTGGCACAAGTCATTCGAGTGTCCAGAGAAAAAGAAGGATGGAGGAGAAGCTCATATCGCTGAGGCACAATGGTGAGACATGGAAGCTGAATGTGTTGAGGGAGGAAGGTCACTGATGATGCCTAAAGTTCTCTTAACACCTGAGAAGGAGGTGGAGGACTTAGCTCAAAGGAACCGACTTTTCAGAACAACTTGCAAGACTAAGGATAGGGTATGCAAGGTTATCATGGACAGCAGTAGCATAGATAATATCGTTTCAATCGATATGGTGGAAAAAATGGAGCTAGAGACAACTGATCACCTGAGTCCATACAAGGTTTCATGGCTAAAAAAGGGACACTAGGTAAATGTTACTAAACAATGCTTGGTTGAATTTAAGATAGGAGGGTACAATGATAAGATTTTGTGTGATGTAATTCCTATGGATGTTTGTCATCTATTGCTGGGTAGACCATGGAAATATGACAGAAATGTGGTTCATGATGGGAGAATGAACACATATAATTTAGAGATGAATGGGAGGACACACATGTTTCTTCCAATAAAAGATAAGGAGGTGAAGCCAGAGGCAAGCAACACAGTACTTCTCATGAGTGCGAAGGAAGTTCTTACGGAGGTGAAGAAGAAAGAAGATCCACAATTTTGTGTGGTCAGGAAACCAAGAATTGTTCTGACTAGCACAAGAGTGGATGATCTACCAAAGGAGATTCAGGAACTACTGGAAGAGTTCGCTGATATCATGGTGGACGAATTACCTCGTTCATTGCCACTGATGGGGATTGTGAGTCATCATATAGACCTCATACCAGGAGCTAGTTTATCAAATAAATCCACGTACATATTGATGCCGTCGGAAAATGAAGAGGTCAAGAAGTAGATCCAGGAGCTGCTAGACAAAGGATTGGTCAGGGAAAGTTTGAGCCCATGTTTTGTTCCAACGATACTCAGTCCAAACAAATATGGAAGTTGGAGAATGTGTACTGACTCAAGAGCCATCAACAAGATAACTATTAGGTATAGGCTTCCATTGCCATGGATGGACGATTTAATGGACTGCTTGAGCAGAGCCAAGTATTTTTCAAAGGTTGATTTGAAAAGCGGATATCACCAGATTCGCATGAGGGAAGGCGATGAGTGGAAGATGGCCTTAAAAACCAATGAAGGGTTGTATGAATGGCTAGTCATGCCATTTGGCTTGACAAATGTGCCAAGTACCTTTATGAGGTTGATGAACGATGTCCTGAGGGATTTCATCGGGAAATTTGTCATCATATATCTGGATGACATATTAATTTTCAGCAAGATGAAGGATAAACATCTGAAGCATTTGGCTATTGTGATGAAGAAGCTACAGTAGGAGAAGTTGTTGATAAACATGAAGAAATCCTCATTTATTAAAACAGAGCTCATTTACTTTTGTTTTGTTATTTCGATGAATGAGTTGACGATGGATCCAGATAAGGTAGAAGTGATCAAGAATTGGCCATCACCGAGAAATGTATTCGAGGTGAGAAGTTTTCATGGACTGGCTAGTTTCTACGGGAATTTCATTAGAAATTTAAGTGGGATTAGCGCAACGATAATGGATACAATCAAGAAAAGACATAAATCTTTTCACTGGACTGATAAGGCTGAGAAAATTTTCAAACTGTTGAAACGGAATATCACGGAACAACCGGTTCTGGTGTTTTCAGATTTTCAGAAAACATTCCAAGTGAAATGTGATGCAAGCGGGTTTTCCATAGGAACGGTCTTGAGTCAGGAGGACATACCAATTGCATATTTCAGTGAGAAGATGAATGAAGCAAAATTGAAATACTCCACGTATGATAAGAAGTTTTATGCTATCATACAAGCATTGAAAAAGTGGAGGCATTACTTGATCTCGAAAGAATTTGTTTTGTATAGTGATAACCACACATTACAATTTGTGAGTCAACAGGAAAGGTTGAATCAGAGGCATGTTAAGTGGGTCGAATACATCCAGAATTTCACTTTTGTAATTAAGCATATTTCGGGTACTGCTAACAAATTTGTTGATGCTTTGAGCAGGAAATGTTTGATGTTACAGTAGCTCAAAGTCAAAACATTGGGTTTTGATGATCTCAGGGACATATACAGACATGATCCAGACTTTAAGGAAGCGTATGAAGAAGCTGAGAATCCATTTCTCAGAGATAGAAGCCAGTGGATAGAGTACGTGGTCCAAGAAGGGTTGTTGTTTAAGGGCAATCAATTGTGTATTCCAAATTGCTCCATGAGGGAGAATCTACTGAAGGTGAAACACAGTGGAGGATTGGCCAGACATTTTGGTCATGATAAGACATTCATGAAGCTGAGCGAGTCATACTTTTTCCCAAGGATGCGGTCAGAAGTCAGGCGGTTTGTAGACAGATGCAGAATTTGCCAGCATTCTAAGGGAAGAAAGAAGAATGTAGGATTTTATCAATCGTTTCCCATACCAGAAAGGCCGTGGAATGAAATCAGCATGGATTTCATATTGGGATTGCCAAGGACACAAAGAGGATTTGATTCAGTCTTTGTGGTAGTGGATAGGTTTTCCAAGATGGCACACTTCATCCCATGTCAGAAGACCAGTGATGCGACTCACATCACAAATTTGTTTTTCAAAGAGGTCGTTCGACTTCACGGGTTACCCAGGAGTATAGTTTCAGACAGAGATACAAATTTTGTGGGACATATCTAGAGGAATTTGTGGAAGAAGATGGGGACTAACTTGATGTTTAGTTCTTCTTATCATCCTTAGACGGATGGACAAACGGATGTGGTGAACAGAAGTCTAGGAGACTTGTTGAGAAGCTTGGTGACAAAGCACCACAGCCAGTGGGACAACATATTACCACAGGTAGAGTTCACATACAATGATTCAGTGAATAAGAGCATAGGCCGAAGCCCATTTCAGATTGTGTATGGCACACAGTCGAGGGGAGTTTCTAAATTGAGAGATTTGTAATAGACTGCTACTAGGAGCACAAGTGTCGAAGGATTCACAGAGGCGATGAAAGAACTTCACGGCCAGATGAAGTAGTGACTGCTAAACTCATGTTGCGAATATAAGCACAGAGCTGACCAAAGGAAGAGACAACTTTAGTTGGATGTTGGTGAATTAGTTCTAGAACATTTGAGGAAAGAGAGGTTCCCAAGGGGAACATACCATAAATTGAAAATGAAGAAAATCGGGCCATGTAAGGTCTTGAAGAAATTGGGGGAAAATGCTTATGAGATCAAGCTACCCGATGGGATAAAAATATCTCTGATATTCAATATCTCAGACTTATACCCATACAGAGCTGGAGAAGCAGAGACTGGAACTGAGCAGCCAGTGATCTAATGTATCAAGCATATGCTAGTTTCAGAGAAGTCGCAAATGGAATGCATACTGGACAAGAGAGTGGGTAAGAAGACCAGGAGGAAAGAATACTATGAGTATCTAGTCAAATGGAAAGGCCATCCAGTGCAAGATGCCAGTTGGGAGGATGAAGAAAAGATTCTGAAACATGGATATACCATGCAGAAGCTCATGGATAGGAGCCCATGAAAATTTTCAAGTGAGGGATTATGATGCAAGAGCATCACCAACTCATCAAGCGAGCCAGCACGGAAGTGGAAGATAGCTGGACAGGCCAACACAAATTTTGAAACACCTTGAAACTATTGCATGGACATTATTGTGAAAATTTAATGAGGCGCACTTGTACATTGTAAATGGACCTTCAACAGATAGCTCTCGTCTTTAGTAGATAGACGACATTTAATATAGTTAATGCTAGTAGATAGGATTTTAATTCATAGATTAGACATTTTTAGAGAGAAGGAGGGAAACAGATATAGACACACTCATTGTGTCATTGTAACATTAGCTTGATCATAGAAAAGAATAACAAGAGAAAGAACAAGCAAAGAGTTGTATAGAGAACACCCATGTACCGATATTTGAATTAATAGAAGAAGATCGGTTCAAATTCATGGTTTTGTTTTTAATTCTCTGTGTGTTGATGTTGATATGCTCATGAATGTTTGATTCTAATTATACATTTTCTTTTATATGATGTGTATATGATTTCATGGTTGAATTGAAGTATGAAGGGGTGAAGGAATGAGTTTCAATTGTTTCTCTATTTGAGACAAAGGATTCTTGCAAGGAGTTCAGTCGAATTGTCCGCAAGGAGTGCGTTGATAGGGGGTTCAAATAGGGATAACTTTGATTCTCGTTCACCCAAAAGTGAATTGGGTTACATGAGCCATGAAAGGAGTGTGTAGGCCCGATAAAAGACTCAGGGTTGTGAACCTGAGTAAAGCTTTGAAGGACTGCTGTTGTAGGCATGCGCAGAGTCAAAGAGACTTCAACACTCAGTCGTGATTGAAGGTTTTTTGCAAGGAGTGTGAGCAAGGATTTTCCTTTTGAGAACTTAAAGAAGTGGGAAAATCTTAGGAAGGGTAGACCTTTGAGTTTGTCAAAAGACAGTGCAGTGATTTTGTGCCTTGCAGGTTGGCAAGAAGTGTCGCAGGTTTGAGAGCCGACGAACGAGTTCCATGGAGAGGGACACTTAGTCATTCCACAAGTTTCATTGGAAGAAATAGATGGTCGAAATTCTCCAAGGAGGTTTTGCGACATCCCGTGGATCGTCACATCTCATGGAGTTTCAGGAGAAGATATCACCGGTATTCCCGGGAGATATAAACCTCGGGAGGGGTAGAACCATTGATACGAGCCACAAGGGCCGTTTGATCTACATGAATATCATGTATCGAGGTTTCCTTGATTGAAAATCCAACCCATTGCAAAAGGAATTGTGAAATCGTGAAACGTGATATCCCGACAGATCAGATCCGTCCATCATTTGGGATGTGTGTCAGAAGATTCAAAGAAGTTAGAGTTCTGCATCTCGGAGGTCTTAAGGACAGGATACTCCAGCAGCTTGAAAGCGTGAACCGCGATATCCCAACGGGGAAGAGCAGTGTGGGACCATAGGAGTTGGTGGAGGACAGGTGGCACATTGTATCCAGGTTTGGGATAAGTAAATTCCTAAAACATTTGACATTAGGATTCACGATCCCGCAAAGTCCAATATCTCGACGAGGTGATGGGACCGTTGAATAGTCAACCTATTTGCACATCAGAGTCTCGGCGCATCAGTCATCGGGTCTCAGGGATTTTGAGAGCCCAGTGTCCGACCTTTGACATCACGAAGTCGCAAAGTCCAATTCCCTGATAAGGGAAGAGAGGGGATCACACGGAGAATTCTGTGGGTGTAGATTTCCCGTAAGGGAAATAGAAGGGTGTTTAAGTTCTTCGGGCCATGAGAAGAAGAAGATCCTATGAGCAGACGTGCATAGAGGAGCGCAACTGTGTCAATGTGACTATGAAAGATATCAAATTTACTGATGAAGAAAAGAGAGTTAAATAAAGTATAGAATTCACGATAGAATTAGCTACACATGAACCAATTTTATTCAAGGAAGAATCCCTAACTTTGCATAGTTTCCTATTTGACAAAGGTTTAAAGAAATTAGTATTTGAAAATTTTCATTTAAATAATAAGAAAGTTCAAGGAAAATCAAGCTTGGGACTAGACCTCAATGGTGTTCCAAAGTATAGAATCATACAAATTCATGAATCCATGGGTGAAGATTTAATGTCTAATGATGAAATGGAAAATGAAAATCTCACCTTAAAAGAAAGAATCAAAGATTTAGAGAACATTCTAATCCCTCCACCTATATTTTCCAACCCAATTACTAAAATGAAACCCTGGAAGAGCTCTGATGGAACACCAGAATCTAGCTCAAGATTAAGAGGAACATTGGGACTACTTGTTGATGTTATAAAATATGTTGGATAAAATATTAAGAAAAAATGTCTCTGATTCTCGAGGCATGGGAATTGGAAAATATATTTGTTTCTTTTGGATCAAGATCTACAAATTTGAGATAACATATTCAGACTAACCTTAGGAATGATGAATAATTTTATAAAGGGGTTGTTTCTACATCTTTCATGAAAGTGTCAAGCATGAGTGAGTATAAAAAAAGAAAGGAGGACTTTCCTTCATTACTTTGCATAATGTAACTCAAAGCATGTTGGATAAAAGCATTTAAGTGTTTAAAAGAAATATTGGTTGATTGTAAGACTATACGTGTCAAAAGGGGAGATTCATATTTAAAATTGATTGATTTAGATTTGTATGGAACCACCGAAGAATTTGAAGAGGAAAAATTTATATTAAATTATATACTTATGTCCAAGGAGAAATTTGAAGGAAAAGTGGAATTATTAAAAAGTACATCAACTAAGAGGTTCAATATTTTGACCGCATATTCATAATTGGAAGTCGAAGGTTGGTTAGTTAGTTATGTTAACCAGAATGAACATATTGAAGATACATGACATCAGCTTCCAATTTAGTTTATAGATATGGAAAGTGTGTTATTTTATACAAAAGTAAGGCAATAAATACATGTTGCTTCGATGAGAGACTATATTGAAAATTGGTTAAACATTGCCTTAACCAAAATAACATAACCAAATCAAAAAGATTAAGTTGCAACTGGTCACAAAATTCTAGGGAAATGACCTTAGTAAGCAGATAATACATGAGAGAAATCCATCACAACAGGTAAACCGATCATATTTCGTAATCTCCTATTCTACATACTTCTTGTTCATAAATAATTCAATTGCGTATTTTGAGTCTATTGAGAGTGCATAATCGATCTCTGATCATTTCCTTTTTCTTCTTACAGGTCTAGTCCAAACTTGTTTACTTTCTTTTTATGGTCCACGAGAGCCCAATCTCATTCCATTTGGACAAATGGAAACTTTTAATTTTACTGTAATGAGACTATTATTATTTTTTGAAACTCCAAACATAACTATTTTGCGGTGTAATTTCAATGATTTCTCAAAGTCTAAGTTTATGAGAAAAATATTTTTGAAGTGGACCTATCATAATATTTTATGTTATGAATGAAATACTCTTTTAAATTTCTATCAATTGTGGAATATTATATTTCCTTCTTATGAATGTGACCAAATTTATTTATGTTCTGATGGATGTGAGGACTGTAATGCTTTCATATTATGTTTTCTTTATTAATGTATAATATCTTGTATATATATTATTTCAATCTGTGAAATATTATTGGTCCTATCCTTAGGAATTATTATTTATGAATACATAGTTTCATCTTGTTTTTATATTTTAAAAGAAATAAAGATTGGTATTTGATGTCTAGTATTTCCCATTTTAATTATTGAATTCAAAACATTCAAGATAAATATTTCATACCATAACAAATGAGTATCAGCTCTATAAAAATGGAGGGAGATATTTTATCTTCACGAGGTTTTTGTTTTGATTGTGACCTATCTGAACATCAACAAAGGGTTAGGCTATGCTAAAAACAATTTGTATGAACCCTAATGCTAAATGGATATCATAACGTTGAAATGAATTTTAATTTATGTTTGTTAGAGTTTGGTTTATTGGAGGTTGTAAAAGAAGTCATGATTCTTCTTGAACTTGATGGCTTACAAAGGAGTATGTAGGGAGATCAACTGGTGGGTCAATATACAATTGACAAGTTGACACAAGGATTTGGAAATTGGTACAAGGACTCAGTACTTGCGCAATATCATGGTTTACAATCAAATTCAACAAACTCAATGGTGCATGGTAACACTAAACATGTCTTTGAATAGTAAATATTATTTAAACAAATTAATATAATATTTCTTATGTTTTATTAACAATGTGAATGTAAATTATTTGGTTTTAATTTTATCATATAAATGAGGTGCATTAAACCCATAGACACTAAAACCATGAGAACAATTGTGTGTCGTTATATCATGTCAATTTATTACAATTTGGCCTTGTAAATTAATAATATTATTGCGTGTTTTATTTCTATGTATATGCATTTGAATGCATGTTATTTTTTATTTACTAAACACTATTGATGTTATAGACTATTATAATTTTACAATACCAATTGCCTAGAAATGGCATTGCTATAGATTGTGTTATTATTGTTATAATATATTTGTAAGATTATTATGGAAAAACACCATAAATTATTGATCTCCATGCTAATATGTATATATATTCATATATACACACACATATATATCTATATATGAATACTTGGAGCATAGAAAAAGAGAATATGCTTTGATGGAATTGAGTTGATGGTCTACAAAACCCTAGTGCTTTGGTTAGGATTTCAGGAGGCTAGGCCTTAGGGTCTAGCTTACGACGAGGTAACAGGTGGTATTCTCTTATCATTTATTTAACTATATATGGATGATCCACTACAGTTGGTGGATTACCCCAATTATTTGTTGAGTGAGGATGGAATATTTTCGAACCCACACGTTATTTGAAAGCTTGAACCGTACTACGACTACGTCAGCTCGCATGAAGGATGTATGGATTCCAATATTTTTCTACAAAATTATTTTTTGAATATAGACGTATCTAGCTATCAGTCATATCCCCTAAATGGTTTTTGTCAAAACTTAAGTTCTCATCCATACAAATCTCAAGACAAGGTTTCTCCTATGGTTTTGTGAAAGGATGGGATCCAACTTCCCCTTCTCATTCAGCACCCAACTTTGCTACAAACCCTAGTTCAAAATACCTTGGTTCTTTGGATGTGGATGGAATTGGGGGCTCAAGATTTATTGGAAGTAAACTCATTATCAAGGATCAGGAATTGACAAGGAAAAGTTTGGGAGAAAACGAAGGAAGATTGTTTGGGCTCGTGAGGGTGAGGTCTCTTTGGTTGTAGGGAGAGATCTGCAAATTAGTCAAAAAACTAAATAGATTCCTACCTGGGATAGTACTAGGAATGTAGATATGACCTCCTCCATAACGTGAGTGAGAAGAACTCCAAATGATTATCCGGTGGAAAAGAGATCTGTTGATTTAGGAGTGCCTGTGGCTGAGCATAAGGTGTATGTGTGAAGACCTAGTTCTTCTATGTAATGCAGTGAATCAGAGCTATGACATCCCTATTTATGTTCCCCTAGTGGATGAGCACTAGTGGGTGTATCATATCCTTTTCTATATATTGTTCAAGAGTCAGACCTACCTGTAACCCTAATTTATATGGAAAGGGTATAGGTCAACCCAACCTTAATGTGATTAATATTAAATGTATACGATAATTAATATTAATATTAATTATTATAAAAACAATAATAAATATATTATTTCTTAGACAGGTCATCCATGTTGTGCCAATAGATACTTCACTTGATAGGACAAGTCTAATATAAATAAAGGGAAATATCCCATTGTAACACTACACCTTACTTGTGAGTTTGGAAATGTTATCAAGTACACTTCTTTGGAAAAAGGTTTGCACCTCTCTTGGGCACTAGAGTTCAAGGTTTTTATGCACCCTCTTGTGTGCTAGGTATTTGTTGTTGGTAAAGGTCTTTCTCTTGAAGATTATAGCAAAGGATTTGGCTAGGTTTTCTTCCCTTGTTGAGAAGTGTTTCCCAGGATACATATTGTGTTCTTATGCATCGTGCTTCTTCTTGTGATCTTGGTTGCTGCAACATTTATGATTATGGTTAAATGATGAAATGGAATGAACTTCATGTTTAACCTAATGCTTATGAAAAATCAATAGTTGTACCTCTAATAGGGGTTGATATTGGGTCTAGGAAACACTTCTTTTTAAAGGAAATTATTGGGGAGGATGTAATGTCCCCCACGTCTTGATGAAGAGGTTTGGAAAGACTTGGTGGTGTAGCCATACCCAATATACCTTAGTCTCATACAACAAGGGGAAAATTCAACTAACTCAATGAAGGAATAGAGCACTTGAGTTGTGTTAGGAGTTGAACCTAAGGGTTAACTTAACTCAATAGAGAAACATAAAGAGGTATAAAGGAAAGCCTAGGGTGTACCTCTCATCATCTTGGAAATTATTCGATTTGGATATTGGGTTCTTGAGAACACAGTTTTGATGGTTTTGAGAATACAAACCCTAGAGAAGAACTCAGTGGTGAAATATTCCACTCACCTTGTTCCAAGATTGGTATTGGGGATGAAATACTCCACCCACACCATTCTATAGTATTCACAGGTACCATCAACTATTCAAGAGATCATCAAGTCTTACCCTTGAGGGTTTTCTAGTAGGGGGAACACCATTCCTGGGAGAAGAGTTCAGTCCAGCTTATTGATGGGGTCTATTGAGATTCTAGAACCTAGGTATGACTTGCAGGGCCTTATCCATCAGATATAGAGTGTTTTGGGAGGGTTACTCTAGTTATATTATTATTTTAATATTTGGGACAGTTTTGAGAGAAGGAGGGAGCAACTTTGATTAAGATCTTGTCAGTTTGAGGGGGTTACACCTCCAATATGACCCTGAGACTTCTCCTAATGGCTTGTAGAAGCTCGATATATCTTTATATAGAGTTTCAATGGATTTGAAAGATTTCTTGATCAGGTCCAAAATATTGAGCTTGGTAGTCTTTAGGAGGGCGCAGTCTTGATTGAGGATTCGATAGTTTGGAGGAGTAGTTATTTGCATCTGAGGTTGAGAATTTAGAGAGGGATTATACTTTCCCCGATCTATTATTTGGTGGAGTTTGGTTTTATTATTATACATCCTTTAGTTGGGCCTAAATCTTGGTCTTCTCATCCCTTCAACAGGACGTGCCATCACCCAGGGGGGTTTGGATGTGACCTTGATTGTTCTTTCATTTACCTTGATTTCATATCCAGCCTTTGGAGGCTTGTTTTGTATTACCAGGAGCATTTTTTAGAAACTCATATATTATCTCTTGGATCCATATGATGTTATTCCATATCTACATCCACTTTGTATCAGGTTCTTACTTTTCATAATAATAAAGGTCAGATATATGCTTTTGGGTTTCATATCTTTTGTATTGGTTAGATATTGTATTTGCATTGATTTTATATTCATATATGTGCTTAATGTTTTTGGTTCTAAAAATTAAGAGGCCAACATCCAAACATACAGAAACAAACAAGTAAATCAATGGTCAATTAGAGTTTCAAGTGAAAAATATTGGCTTGGGAACATTATAGAGCATCTCAACCTATCTGCATTCCAATGGAGCAATATTGAGGCCATATGGATGGAAAATAAATATAAATGTAATGATTCAAGTAAGTATTTCCCTTTTCCTTCACATGGTATGGTTTCTTCTACATATCCTCTCAGTATCTAGTCTTTTACTCAGGCAGTTGGTTGGTGTACTGGCTTGTCATTCGGAGTGGGTTCTAATCATGTTTCTTTGGATGGTCAGCCTTCATTTGATATTTTTTTTGGCCTATCAAATGAATATGATATTGTAATACCCTAGGTTGATCCTCGATTGTAATTTTACAAATATTTTATGGGTTGGTCAGCCAGGATATTATAGGCCAAAGTGACTGTGTGATTATTAGGTCGAAGAACCTAGATGTTAAAGGATAGTGAGCCTATTATTGTAATATTTAAAGACTCATACTCTTAATAAAATACATCACTACTGCATACCGAACCAACAAAAGAGATGGGGGATAAAATCCAGTAGAAAGGGAAAGGGTAGTTAAGAGTCTAGAAAAGGGATAAGTTAAAGGGGCTTAAGCCCAAAAGAATATTATATTAATATTCCTTAAGGATGAAGTTATGGGTATGAATATATCATAAGTTTCTTAAGTGGGGAAAAGTGAATTACTTGAGTTCCATGTGTCATAAAAGGAAGATGCATATATAAGAGAGATATTTAGTGTAATTGGAATCAATCATTCATCCATCATCCATACTAGGGAAGTGGACTTTGCATCCATATATGTACGTGGGAGATATTTCTATCGAGTGACTGGAAGAAGTGGGTTGTCATGCTCATGGTAAAATAAGAAAGTTTTCAAGCCTATGGTTGAAGAACTAGGTTTCTAGGACTCTGGTTGAAGAAATGGGTTTCCATGCCCATGAGCACTCTCTCTAGGTGAGAGAATTGTTGGGTATTAATTCCCAAGGTGCCAATCTATGGCTAAAGGGATTTCAGACTCCATTTCTAACCTGTTATTGAAGCCCTGGAAGGGAATATAGACATCCAAAGGACTGTTGAGCAGAGAATGGGAAGACCATCTTGGGTGGGACAAACATTTGAGAGATGAGGGATTGTATGCTAGCTGTTAGAGTTGGCACTTGATTTTGAGAATTGTTGTTGTTTGGTAGGCCTTAGATTGGATTAACACATCCTTCTCTCTAGTATAATTTATCGCCAACTTATGGGTGATCCATTTTTGAGATTATGAGAAATGTGGTCTATGGTTGGGATGAACATGGAAGGTTTGCATGTAGTTGGTATTTAATTCACAAAATATAAGTGTCTCTATATGTTTGTGTAAATTCTATGTTATGAATTATGATGTTCTGTTATGAAATTTTTGTTAATTATTTATATGAATTATTGTTTTGTATATTATTATTATTATTCTTAACTCTATTCATATGTAGAACATATGAGTAAATTTAATGGTATCAGAATTCAAAATTTTGATGTGGCATTTCCCAACATGGAGATGGGGATATTAACAAGTGGTATCAGAGCCCAGTTTCCAACATTGAGCCTGCATGGACCCAATCAACTGAGCACAAAACTAAATTTTGTAGAGTAAGCATGCAAATTGGTTGACATAATGTTAGAATGAGTATGTCTACAAATTGTTCGACAAAATTATCTAGTGAAATTGGAGTACATTTTAGGGGTATTTGGAAGAATCAAACCCAGTAATTAAAATACCCAAGTTTTAAATCCATATTGAATATATTTTTGGCTGGAGATGGATGAATTTTGAATTATAGTACCATGATGGAGGAAATTGTAAAAATTCCCCTAATTCGTGAATAAATTTGAGTAAGATTCATACCCAAGAATGTAAACCAGTAGCGCACAAAATAAATTTATTGTTACATAGGTTTAAGTGAAATTTATTTGGATTAAAATGGTTGAAATTATACATTTGCAAAAGCATCCATGGTGAAATTTGATGAAATTGGGGAAAAAGCCCCAAATTCCTACAGCGAAATAATGGTAAATTAAAAGTGAAATAGTCAAATTTCAAAAACATAGGACCAATTATATGTATATGTATTAAATAGGTTGTAATGAGATTAATTATAGAGTTCTAATGGTGGTTGAATAAGAAGAATCTGAAATTATGTATTTTGAGCATTTTGGAAATTTTCGAAAATAGGTGAAATTGGAAAAATTGGAAAGGTTTTTGTATCGTGGAATTTGTTTTGATGTGGATGGTACAAGTTAGATGACGTGTAATGATGGTGACATTTAATTCCATGGTTTCATGTACATGGTTCTAGTGTAAAGTGAAATTTTCCATGAGAACTGGTGCCATAGAGGCGGTGTTATCCTACCCAGTGAAAACCCAAGCATAGGACATGCATCAACCCTGCTATGATTTCAGGGGGTTGAGTTGGGTTAAACTAACCAAAGGAAGGGAGGGACAAAATGAATGGTTATGTGACATGTCACCTCATCCCTAAACATGGTTAGATATTTCAACCCCTCCCTATGGTTTTAATGTTCAGTGGGGCAGGGGGTGCCAAAATGTAACGTGGATCATCAATCCTTGCCAACGACCATCAAATGATGACCGTTGGATTCCACCAATGTGTAGCTTCTCATGTTGAGGTGTATGAGTGTGGGATGGGACAATTTCATCTCTTCAACCAAATACGTAGGTGTCTCTATTGCATCCAAGGGTCAATGGGACCCAGATTATAAAATTAAGTGTGTGCCAATAAGGGGGGAAAGAGAAAGAATAAGAGGTAACAGGTCAACGAGGTGGGGCCAAGTGTGAAAGGGAGATAAAATGGAATCCTTAGAGGGGTTATAGGTGGAATTGGGTGCCACTTTGTCATCCTCATCAACATAAGGTGGCTAAAATTGGCAAAAATTAATATAAATTTATGGAAAATTTCGATGTTTTCTAGGTCATCTTTTTGCAAGGAATTTTTATGCACATAAAAATGTTTTTAGCTACTCAAAAAACATGAGAATAAAGTGTACCAAGGTAAACTATTTATTTTCAACTCAAATTAAAGATATTGGAGAGATATTTCTAGTGGCATAAACCATTCGTGAAACAAATCTTTTATGAGGAAGATACATGTCAAATAGTGAAGGGTAAATTTTAAGACTCTACTAACTTTTTAGGGCCATAACTCCTACTCAAGAATCAAATTAAGGCACAAGAAAATTATATGGAGAAATATTGAGTGATAGAACTTAGTAATGGTGCTAAATTATAAATATAGGCATATAAAATTCATAGGACTTGGTTGATGTAGAAGGTACATGTATGATCCAAAAATGATATTTTAAGGACTTGGTTGAGTTTTAAGCATGTGTTATATTACCATTCAAAAAATTGAATGAGGAAGGAGATTTTAATGAAATTATGTTTCAACCATCATAAATAATACATAACATAAAATAAACATTAATAACAACAAACCATAATGCCAAGATTGTTAACGAAGTTCAACAAAGTTGCCTAAATATTCAAATATTTGCCTGAAAGGGGGAGTGCTTATTATTAATATTCAATGTTGCAAAATTACATCAGAAGTATCTCAAATGGATTACAAACTGATATGTTTGTTTATTTCTTGACCTCAATAATCCAAAACAACTAACGCCACTGAAAAAGGTTGAGCTTGGCTCCCAGAAATGGCCTCCAAAGTTCGCTTCTTCAATGGCTTCCCTGTATAAAAATGGCTTAAGCTTCCAAATTCTTCAGAATTATGATAATATGAACCTTCTTGGACTGTCAAAATCCTTTTATTTATATATAAATTGAGTTAGCGATACTGTCCCAACTTCCTCCCAATATCCTACCCAAAATCTAATAAAATCAGCTGAATAATACAAAAAAAATCCATATAATAAATTTGTTAACCCACATTGGGAAAAATTAGGTGCACATGCCCCTTTCTCCTTTTCCCTTATTCATATGGGAAGGACCATGTGGCCATGTGTAGGGCCATGCCATTATCCTCCACCTTGACTCATGGTCTAGTGCCGTCTGGTCCTATGGCCAGCCCCCCGCTGATCGAGGCTTATCCAAAAAATTGCACCCACTAACCACTTAAATAATATTGATGTCATATTGTTAAACAAGTGGCATGTGTGCCTGGGTGGCTATCACATTTGGTGTAGTCTGTTGGCGTGACCAGGGGTTAGGGGTTCCATCCCCATGAAGTGCAACAACCTTTTGGACCAACCAACCTTGGCCAAATCCAGGGTGCCACATGGTGCCCTATGATTGGGCCACATGTCACCTTTGTATTAGCCTATACAATCTATTCATTGCACAATCACACTACCAAGTCATCTGCCCAGTCAGATATAAATTCAACACATACACCACGTGTTGTCATGTCATCCTACCACGTCATTGTCATATCTTCCATGTGTCATACTACCAATGGTACCACATATTATGTATAAAACCACATTTCATGACCAGATCCTTCCACCTGTCTTCCTGTCTGCATCCGTACAACCATGTGCCACTTCCTTACAAGTACAACTCATCCCTAAAAACACAAAAAATGACTGCCATGTGGCACACCCTAGTGCGACCACATGCCCCTACTGATGTCATTATCATGTCACCTACCACATCATGTTGAGATATTTTTTATTTCAGCAATACAACCTATTGACTGTTGACTTTTTGACTGTTTTGCCTGTTTGGGAAAATGATCAGAACGCGATAAATTTTTCATATAGTGTCCATTTTTGGAAAAAAAAATATATGGTCGGAATTGGTGCGATGAGATAAATGCAATGGCACTAGTTTTTTATGATTCTGATAAATTTGATTTTTTAGGCCTTCTTGGATCCATTTTGGATCATTCCTCCCCACTAAGACCTTTTGGTCCGCCAAAAGGGTATTAACTAGACATCAAGTGTGTGATAGGCCTCCCCACTTGTCCTTTGTCTTTAAAATATGTCTTGTGCACCTGCTGCATTATAATCAATTTCATAATAACCATGAAAATTGAAAGCATATTGTTATCCATTTGAACTCATTCACATCTTACTAAATCCACTACCATCCATGTATATTGTTAGCATTTTGTAATTTTCCCAAGGTTGTGGAGGAAGTCACAGAGGTAACATCGAAACCACTTCAAGTCAATGATCTATCCCTCCAAGACTCAGAGAGGGATATCTATGTATGATTTAGCTTTGTTTGGGTCAAATATTAGGCTACTTATGATAGATTTGGGTTTGGTTTTTAGATATTTGGTTGGAACAACACGGGAAAACCATTGGGCAATGAAGTCAAACAGGTTGAGGTGATCAATTTGAAGAAGTATCAATCTAAAGTGAAACAGGGCAAGCTAGACATACTACTGGATCTGATAAATTTTGAATGAAGTGAAATAGAAGAAAAGAGAAAGGATTAATTTAGCAACAAAGCAATGAAGAATTCTAGCACTAAATATTAGAAAAAATCATTTGTATTATCCCCAGTAAGAATCAGAGTGTATCTTTCAACAAATTATGTTCTTAAAACTTCTACAAGATAACAAGGAAAGAAAAAACATATGGAAACAAAGAAAAAAAACTACAGAAGAAACACTTCACCAATATCTATGGCACATGAATTCTGAAACAAATGATCTTGTACCCCTACATATTTGAAAGAAAATAGGCTCTGTGAGATCATTACAATAATGGGAAAATATTCCTTCAATAGGTTCCAACCCCCCTTCATTACAAAAACACTCTCCTGTATAATAAAACAATAGTTCTACTATATTTGATTTGCTGGCAAATAAACTCTAACAAAATCATAACAAATCATACTAAAAATAGTAAAACTATTAAAAAAACTTTAATTGCTCAAAATTGTTGGAGTCGAATTCTCTCTTCAAATTTTTCACTTGTGCTCAAATCTGGACTTGACCTTTTAACTTCTTAACTCATGCCTTGAAATTCTAGATTGTTGACTGGAAATGTGGATCTCCAATACTAATCTGATGTCTTATATATGCATTTGATTTAATATTTGACTTGCTGAGAATGTTCTACCACCTGTGCCTTTAGCTATCCTATTATTATGGATCTAATCCATAAAATCAGAGATTTGATATTTTGTTGCTAACACTCTACAACGAAATTTGGAATTTGACATGTTGATTCGGAAAACCTTGGGATTGTTGGATTGCCCCTTGACACCTGTAAATCAACAAATCTTGAAACGAAAGAGTTTGAAGTCAAAATCCCTCCATTTTTTCCTTATATATTGAATGCTAAAAATAAAACCCTCAAAATATGGAATAATGAAATTATTATTTTCCACTTGTGGTTGGAAAAGTAGGATGCTCTGCCACATATGTTCCTTGATGATTCATTCCTAAACATTTCCAGCAAGGAATTGTTCCACCAAAAATGTAGGAAGCCCATCTTCATATGATATAAAAATCCCTTCAATGTTTGCAGGTCTTCTTCAAGTACATCAACATCAGATTGGACCTCCATCCAACATCAATCGGAGCAATCCATTCATAAAATATTGGAAAAGGCCCACGACAATTTGATCTCTTATTAGAGGGACTGCCTCCTGTGTATTTGACTATAAAATAGGACCAATAACTAAACATGGAAAAATTTAAATGAGATCAAGACCAATTTCCTCTAAATAATGCCAAGCATTTAGCTCTGAAACTGTTTTTTCCATGCAATACCAATTCTGGGTTACTTTAGAGTATTATGGATCTAACCAATATCTTTCAGATATCCTTTGGAACATGGAATATAACAAATGGTATCAAACAATGAAAAAATCTTGTTCAGGGGAATCATTGATTACAGATGCCATAAAAAGACAATGAACCTTCCACGCTATTTATAATATCAATCAGTTTTTCCTTGGGTAATTTTCTTTGTTGATTCTACAGAAGATCTTTAGGTAGCAATACATAAGAAATTTTTGACAAGAAGAGGATGATCTCATGCCTGACGAAGACGTAGGAGAATTCATAATATGTACATATATGACTTCTTTGCACTTCTCTAGTGCCAAGAAAACCATAGAAATGTCTTGTTTACCTCTTGCTCTAACTGTTTCCAAGTTTTTATTGTTACTAAATTAAGCAAACTCATCATAGACAACCAAACTAATACTACTTTTCACATGCTGCACTAGCCACTACAATCATCCCATGTTTTTTGGTTTTGATTTCTCAATATTTACTCCATTTGAGATCCATACATTCTTGTTTCATAGTTAGAAAGACAAAAGTATTTGACCAAATAAATTATACCCTTCTAATGTGATTGTCACATGGTTTTTAATGAGGGCTCCAAAGTTAACGTTAATTAAATTTGAGATTCTACCAGGGCTATTGAAATATGATCATGATGTTTCTTTGAAGTCTTCTAACTAGAAATAACACACACAACAATATAAAAATGCTCAAGAATAACAATAATCATGAACATGTCCAGCTCATATTACTACATACTACATTATTTTTCGATGCAAATGCCCAATCAATTTTATTTTAACATTAGAATCTTAATACATCATCGACATCATATGAGTTAGCTTTTTTTCTTTTGGTGTTTTACCAATGACATATCAATTTCAAGTTTGGCAACTCACAATGTTCTTCATTTTCCTTATGTGATCCAATATACTGATATCCCTATTACCAAGGGTTGTCACAAAAACATTAGTAGAGCTAACTACATTTTCTAGGATGAGAACATGAAGACCTTCCATAAAAGTTTGTAGGGCGCAAATAGAATCAATTTATGTAACAATGAACCTAGCTCCAACAACCTTCATGGCTGCAACACAACCCTCACCAATATCTCCATATCCATACACAACAACAACCTTACCATCAATTATGACATATGTACTCTGAGTTCGAGTTCAGAATGAAAGTAACCTTTAACTTATGTGTTCTCATGATATAATTTCGGCATCTGGAATTTTTTGTAACAATTGTTTTTCTACATGTACATAATTTGGCACAATATGTAGTACAACTGAATGTCCTCTTGTTACTTGGCGTTAGAATGCTAGATGTATTGACACTTGGAAAACCTTTTAACCGTTGGCATTGTTTAGTGGCTTATTGTGGCTTGCTTATGGTGACATCTAGGAACACATTTTGATACACTTCATTTGAATACTGTGATGCACCGTCTTCAATATTACATAACTAGCATCCTGGAGAAGCACTTCTCTTATCCACAGAAGCATGAACAATGTGTCGCCTTGTTTACTTAAGAGTAGTTCCACATGTTAATAATGCACATGAGGGTTTTATTATATATTGCCTGTACCACGAGGGCCCCAAAAGACTAAACTTCTTGTCCATTTAGGTTTGGAAACCGATCACACAGAAAAAATGTGTTATTGAGCTTGTTTGGCGATCTGCATGCATGAATCAAGGAAAAAAACTTCACAACAACTGTGCAAGATCCCTAACACCTGTATGTGCCCTCTTGGCACTTGATACATCCTTTGGACACCTTTGTTATCACCTGGCACTGTGTTTTATATTTGTTTTTATTCTGTGGACAATATCCCATATGCACTGGGTAAAATGAAGTGTTGGTGTTTATATAAGCCAAGACTCACATAGTGTTTCGATGAAGTGAGCCTGAGGCTATGTATTGGAGCTTGGAACTTGTGTGCTAGGCTTGTGTATTGTGTTGACTTGGTGTTGTGGATGCAGGTCCTTATTCTCTGTATTGAGCACTTGGAGATTGACCCTCGACTAATATATATTTTTGAGAAAATATTTTTCAAATGATTTTTTTTTTTTAAATATTGGCCATGTCTCTATAATAATTTTGAGAGCCTATTTTTCCTCACAATAAGAAAAATTCCAAGAAACATAAGCCCCAATAACTTACAAGTCTTTGACATCAAACATAGCGCCAAATATTTGGTTAAATAAACCAAAATTAAAACACTTTTGTCTAATCATCACCATGAGAAGTATAATAAACCTGAGAGACAAGTGATATAAAGATCATTTATTTTATGACATTCGGAGCACCTTTTATCAACTTTGAATTTTCATTATGTTCCATGAGCAATAGCGTTATGAGAAATATACTTTATTCCTAAAATAGATGTCATCCAGAGTACCGATTTCCATATAATCTATAGGGTCCTAACATAGATACATTAGGAGTGATAAAATCAGAAATATGACTGAAACTGAACCCATATGTTTTATGTTCTTGCACAACATTATCTTATATTCAAGAAAATCATGATTGAACTTTTATTCTACAACCATTTCATGTTCATGCTTAGGATCAACCGCTTTACTTGAAACACTTATAGGTGTATTCCTTGCAAAATATTCCTTCTTTAATTGTTCCATTGTTAGAAGAGATTGACTTGCTTTAATATGATGAGCATGTAAATCATATTCATTTTCTTCTTTAGTTAAGTGATATTGGTTTTGTTCCCCGTAGAAGATTTCTTTACGATCATATAAATAATGGATTTCTAAGACCATTCCACATGTTTCTAGTGGCACCACATCACATGTTTCTTAATCCACATACTTATATGAAATTGCAAATTTTAGGATACATTTATTTCTTATGGGAAATTTGTGATCTTTGATTATCTAATTAAGTTAATAGGGTTTGTGATGCATCTTAGTTTTTAATCCCAATTTATTAACCACTTCCTATGAAATTAAGTTAGATTGAGATGCACTATCTATCAATGTATCGATCTTAGTATGTTTCATTATGACCCTTATATGAAAAAATTTTCTTCTAGGGTCATAACCATCAC
>JASDQU011310671.1:12225-24536 GCA_032191745.1 Picea mariana | reverse complement strand
TAGGCCATTAGTTTTAATTTAGATTAGTAATGTTATTTTAATTATGTCGGCTTTAGGCCATTATTTGTAATTATACCTCCTAGTCTCCTATATATACCAAGGAGACATTTTCATTTTGAATCATCTTGTACTTGAACATTTAAGTGGGGTAAAAGGAGGTTGCCCCCTCGAAGAGGATTATTATTGAAATTATCTCTTTTTCAAGGCGTTGAGTACTTTTCCTGAGGTTTTTATATGCTATATTGATGTTTGGTTCTTAACAAGAACCTAATATTGGATAACGAATCAATCTATGAAATTGTGCAACCAATTAGTCCTAATGGAAAAATTCAAAATGAGTAATGCAAAATCATTTGTAGTTTGGACCCAAAGGGTCTTCACTCAATGAACCTATGACATAGCACCTTCTTTTGTGGGATATTAAAGAATACCCCTAATTTCATTAGATATTGACAAATACTTCCAAAAATCCTTTCATTGAACCCCCCCCCCCAATACATCTTTCCAATAAAAGAAACCCCTGTTTTTACTAGATATCCCTTGCATAGCCCCCAATACATATAAACCCACAGATACCCTACATCCCCACAACAAATACCTACAATATATTGACTTAATTTTTTACAATTTAAAAACCCCCTTTATGAAAGAACGTGATAATATATTGGTCAACAAGGTGAATCCTATGTTGTTGGACCATAGGAAAGAAAGCATTCATGTTAGGATATAGATGAGCTAGGATCCATGTAACAGATACATAAAATAAAGAACAAATCTAAAAAATCTTACAACTGATCTATATTATTAAAAGAAATCAAACTCTAATTACATTAACCTATACAAGTTAATAAAAAATATGAAGTGAATAAAAAAATAATCTATACAAGTTAGTGGAATCAAGAACCACCTAGCAAGAAACTGATTTATTCAAGCTACTTGAGAAACTAATTTATGGAAGAAAGAATTAAATAAATAAGGACCTAAAGACTTTACTCCTACCCTAGCCTACATCAATGCATCCAACATTATGGGAATAATGCTTCCATCAAAGGATGGAAATACAATACATATCACAATATCAGAGTAGAACATAGGTATGAGAGGTTGACATGATAAATGACACCTAATTGAAATAATTATGGCACCAAGGATCTCATTCATGGTGAATAATGTGGGGTGATTAGCACATTGCAGAAGATTTGAAGTCCATGATGATTCCATCTACAATTCCATAAAGTTATGAAAGTGATTATTGGAATTCTCAAAATTAGAGATGTAATTTGATGAAAATTGACCTACCTCATCCATTGAATTACTATTCATGATGATGGTTTCAGAATGGAGGAATGTCTCCTCCATAGATTCTTTTTTATTTAATTTATGTGTGGCAAACTTATGGAGACCTATTTCTCTTACTGAATTGAAATCGTCATATAGGAACATAGAATGTATATCTATTAGAATCAATTATTTTTGTTGTTCTTGTGTCTCAAATGGTAGATTATGCATGAGTGGGACATTGTGAGATTATTTTAGAAACGGAAATTTTTCCATCACAAACAGATGTGCTTAATAGAAATATACTACTATAGTTATTTTTAATCGTATTTGTATTGAATTCCTTTTCCTTTTTCATATTGGTGTTACAAGGAAAATCTGTCTATGGCTAGGGGTAAACCACAATAGATGGAAATGACTGCAAAAATCAACTCTAATATCAAGTATGCTATATAAACAAATATGCTAGCAAGACAAGATAAAAGGCCTACCTCGTCCAAACGTTCGATGAAGTCCATTGTTGAGCACTTGACTCAAAGCAATACACCTACAACTAGTCCTCAACAACCAAGAAACACAAGCATATGGTGATAGTATATAATGTTATCACATTCAATAGCATAATCCATCAACATCCATAACAAATACGCCCATGGAATAACAAGTCAAATATTCGCAAGATATTAATTGGACGAGAAAAGAGTATTTCTATTAAAATGTAATCAGCATAAGTGAATGAATTACAAACTTCCATGTCAGCACGGTTCGGAATCGATAAACTAAGTCCTTCCAGATGGGCCTCTATCACTTCAATCCTCCACCAAAGGCAAGCTCATAGAAGAGAGACAATGAGATTCTCAATCAAGTAGGGAAGAGCTTGGGCGCTGAACAATGTGTTTATACTTAAAGGACAAAAGGATGCAGACTCAATATGAAGTGAATAATTTCTCCATAGTAACTTTGCTCTCAAAGTTGAATTCTTATCCTCTTTTCCATAGCTCGGATTTGGCCCATTTTTAGCCTTCAAGTGGAATTGAAGGGTCGAGTCGGAACATTTCCAGTATATGGAAGGTCAAGGATCATGGATCTCATGACGTGACATGGAAACTCGACACCTTTTTTTAATTTTGGGCACAAATCCTGATGTACATGGGTTGTAGTGGTGCAACCTGCGTATACGCATGTTATACTATAGGTAGGGTGTGTATATGTGTAAAAATAATTTTTTTAGCTCTAGGATTTTTAAAAAGGGACTTCAAGTCTCCATAGGGAAATGGAAAAAGGCCTTTTGTGCAAGTTTTCATAGGGTGAGGTAAATCTTGCTATAACAAATGCCCCCTAATGTGTGAGGTCAGAGGAGTATTTGCAATGGCTGAAATAAATTATAAGACCCAGAAGTGGAGTAATGGGGACCCAGCTGGAAGAACTAGTTGCTCATCGCAATCTGTACCGACTTTGCACACATGGATGCTGATTTGAATTACACTGCAGATCCATGTGAAAATATACCAAACAGTTGTCCATGGCCATGAATAGGAAATACAAAGGTGGCTACATGCCAAAGGTTGTCATAGTCATGAATAAGGACTAGTAAAACCAGTCTCAATGAAGTACAATCTGATCTCCCATGATCATTGAAGTCACATAGGTACTGGTCCAATGAAAGGTAGCAACAGCTCAGGGAAGATGTGACTATAAAATGATGTCTTCAAGACTTCTACACAATCCGCTAAAGGTGCAAGTCTACATCGTGTGAATAAAGGATTTGAGGTCGAACACATTGAGACTTCGTTTGATTACTAGTCATTGAGGTATACCATAAACAAACACGAGACAACCTACCAATAATGAAAGTAGGTATCAAGGCACCGAGTACATTCTTACAAGTTTGAATAAAGGAGTCGAAGTCCAACACTTGAAGAATCCATCCATCATGAGACATTGATGTATTCCCAATTGTCGATGGTGAGAGAACCTTCCACTAATGACTGCAAGCCTCTAGGTATGATAGGACTCTAGGTATCGTCTTTAGAATAGATGAGATGAATTCGATGGACAGATACCTGCTAAAAGGAGAGCATTAAGGAATCTCTCATCATTTAGAAGGAGCTTGATGATTTGGAGGAAATCATACAAAGAACATTTTCACGAACCAACGAACTTGTGCGTCTTTCGCATGTGCCAGATGCAAGCGGTACATGAAAAGACCCTATGAATAAAATACAATAAGGAAAACTGCTGACAAATGCAAGGAAACCACCAATAGAGATAATGGCATACAAAAAACTACACAAATACCAATGTGTGAATATATGTCTTGTCGTCAAACACAAGGGAAACCACCAAGTCAGGGACCAATGATGAAATGTTGACTGCTAGGTTCAAGGTTACCTACCAATGAGTAAAGTAGGACTAGGGTGCGCAATAGGAATACAACTTCATGTGATTCTAAGACAAACTAAGGGTATGGATGACATGCAAAATCAATATTTTTTAGGAATGGTCGACATAGGTTGATAGACATCCTTTGAACAAGAGCATGAGACACATGGAAGACTTTGGCACCATAGACTCAATGATGAAACTTTGATATGCAGGAGGAATCAATCAAACTCTCCATAGGGACTAGAAGAATAACCATTCGGGGGAGTAAACTCTCAGTAACAAGCTCAACTTCCTAAGGTCATGATAAACCCAAAATTTTGATGACAAGTGGACTAAAAAATTTTGTGCTTTGTTCAAAGGAGACACAAGTGTTGCCAATATAAGATAACATTCCCTTCCCTCCCGTCTTTTTTTGTTTTTTCATAGTCAAATGAATTCTATGATACAGAGGAGGAAACGAGTGTCGCAAGTAAGAAAAACTAGTTCCAGCAGTGGAACATACCTATGCTCAATGCAAGGAGATGCATGTGGGAGATGGACACTAGGGGGAATGTTTCCTCCTGGGTATAGGGTGTCAAGCTACAAAGGATATAAACAAGGATCTGCTTGGTTGATGATGCAAACTTTTGAGGTGAAAGGCTTATAACGCAAAAGAGAGAACCGACAATATGCTTAATACTGCAAGCAAGGGCATGAGATGCAATTACAACTTAACACCAAAAAATGTCATTTTTCGTAATCTTAGTCTACTTGGTTTGAAAAAGGGATAAACTTGAACCAAATAGACGTCCTTTCAAATCCAATTTACGAGTGTGAAAGAGACAAGTTCACTCGACAATCTTTTCACTTTTTGAAAATGAGTGGGAAAAGAGCTTAAATCGAACTCGCGACCTTTCAAATCCAATTAACGAGCGTGAAAGAGACAAGTTCACTCAAAAATATTTTCTCTTTTTAAAAAGAGTTAGAAAAGAGCTTAAATCATACTCGTTTGGGAGTTTCTAGGTGGCATGTCATGGGGGAGGCCAAGGCTCCCATGCAGGATTTTTGTCAAAAGTCAGTAACTCACAGGTAGCTGACACTGTCAGTGTTTCATGGAAACCTGCACAGAAGATCTAGCTAAAGCAAGTAAAAACAAATCTTATCAAGAAAGGAAGAGAGATTCAATATGGAAGAATGAGAAAATATATTCAAACTACTCCAATGAGCTGGTGATTGATACATAGATCATGATCAATATTATACAATGAATGAGTGGAATACACTCATATATAGGGAAAATTATTCCATAATTAAGAAAAGAAATCAAGTAGCTATATTTCCTTAGGAATGCATGCATGCATAATAGTGATGGTAAAAATAGAAAGTCTAAATAGAACTAGTCAGTTAACTCCCACTGAACTAGTGTGTCGAAAATAGAAATTTCTCCAACACCCCCCCTGAACATCATTATGGAGTAAAAATGAGTCCCAACTACTAGGCCATTTTAGGTACTCATGTACAATGCAACTAATGAACACTAAACAAAAGTGAGGAAAGAGGGAAAACCACGTGGGAACAAAACCCCCCCTCAAAAGATAATGTATCAAAAGAAGAAAATGACAACTGCTAGGCAACTGTGTTCTTCACTACAAGACGATCCCGCAAATTCTGAAACTTCTACTCATTGAAAGTTTTCATGAAGATGTAGAAATATTTATGGATCTGATGAAGTCCTTTGGCAACCTGTCAGGCCTTGTACTTATTGATCATGTGGACCCATCTGCACCTAAAAATATTCCTTTCTGGTGGATGTGAAACCAGATTCCAAGTCTAGTTTTGTAGGAGTGATTCATACTCCTTCTGCATGGCTGCTTTCCATAATGGATTTCCCACAACCCTATTGTAGTTTTGTGGATCAGTAGATTGAACCATATAGCAATGCATGGGCATTGCAGGTTTTGAAGCTGAAAATACATGAGAAGGCTCTTCATGCTGAGACCGAGTCCTCCTCAGATCCAATGGATTCCCTGCAAGGTTGCCTGTTGCCTAAAGTGTGGTATGTGCCTTCTTGGGCATCTTCCGAAGCTTTAGTGTTGGCTTCTTATCTGAATGTACTACCTGCTTATTTCCATGTACAGAATCTGAGTGTATGGAATCATCTCTGATGTATGAAACTGATGGAAGAACAAGAGTATATGCATGTTGCACTGGAGGTGCATGCAAAGTACTCTCCTTATGTGTAAGTAGAATAGAGGAGTCCTCGTCGAAAAACTTAGTGAATTTATACAACCTTGACTTGTGATCCACCTCACCAATTGCAATGATGGAATTGTCATGCATGTCAATTACTGAAACTGAATCTGATGTAAATTCAACCTTTTTACCTTTCTAAGTGATCTGATAAACTGAGAGAAGATTCATAGAAAGATTTGGAACATGTAAAACATTCTCAAAACTATCATTGTGGAGTTCCACTCTCCCTTCTCCTACTACTGCTACTGGAGTATCATCCCCCATGAGAATAGGGGGTCTTGAGCATGGACTCAAGGAAGAGAAAACTTCCTCTTTCGTTGCCATATGATGGGTTGCACCAGAATCTATAATCCATGAATCAGATGAGGAATTAATTGCAACAAGAGCATGATGATTACCTTTCTTAGGAGCAGGATCTTCTTCCTTCTGCTTCTTGACTCCCTCTGGAATGAAGCTTCCAAGGTTGTTATGCTGAAGTGCATGTGCCATAAGTCGATCTGTTTCTTCATGCATGTAGATTCTTCATGATTCAGTTTATTGCAGTAAGTGCAATGCTTTCCCTTCTTCTTCTTCTTGGAATCTGAAGAGTCTCTGGAACCTGAAGAATCATTAAAGGATTTGGAATATCCCTCCTTCCTATTTTGTTTGAATGACCCTTTTCCATCCTGCATGGTGAGTGCGTGTGCTTTGGGATGTTTCATGAGACCCATATGTATGAGTTTTGCCTGCTCTTGTGTAAGAGACTCAATGAACTGAGCCAACGTAGGCATTTTCCAATTTGTTCCAAAAAGACATCTGCCAGAATGGAAATTGGAGACATATATAGTGTATTCTGGTCCTAGCTTGACCAAGATTGTTAGAATAAGTTGTTTCTCTTGTGTAGACTTATCAATACCATATTCACCCAAGCTTAATAACAAAGATTTAAACTTAGTAAAAAAATCTTGTATATTATCAAAACTTTTAGGGTCTAAGGTATTCAACTCTACCTCAAGCATATGACCTCGCATCTCATCCTGCTTTCCAAAGAGTCCTTCCAAGGTGGTCCAAATCTCGTTTGGAGTCTTGCATGCAGCAACATGAAACCACAAATCAATAGAGATTAACTCAAGAAGTAGCCATGTGGCCTCATCCTTATGGTTCGCCCATCTCATCTTCTCAATCATTGATGTAGGTTTTGTTTCTGTCGCCATCGTCAAATTATACAATCCTTTCCTTCTGAGTTGGAATTCTTCCTTGGGCTTCCAATCAAAATAATTGTATGGTGTGAGGATTACCACCAATTTTGGATGTATAATAGTTGTCATATTTGTCTCTCCCACTGATTCCAAGAACCCTTTCTGAGCAAACGGTGAGGAATCTCGCCAAATGGTTGAAAACCCACTTCCAAAATGGGCCGATTTACTTTCTTCCCAGGTTGTTTCCTCCAAAACGTAATATTTTGGTAGCAATGAATGTGGAAAGGTACGGCCACAGATTCGTATCAGTTTCAGGAGGCTATCTTGCAGCTCACTTTTGAGCAAATGGTAGATCATCTCGGCCGATTTACTTTCATGGAGGGTTGTTTCCTCAAAAACGTAATATTTTGGGAGGAATAATTGTTGAAATTTACGACCATTGATTTACCTCGCCGAAACGTTGATTTTCCTTATTCTTTGGCTTGTCTGGATTGCTCCAAGCAGCATAGCTCTGATACCATGTCATTGTTTCATGGAAACCTGCACAGAAGATCTAGCTAAAGCAAGTACAAACAAAGCTTATCAAGAAAGGAAGAGAGATTCAATATGGAAGAATGAGAAAATATATTCACACTACTCCAATGAGTTGATGATTGATACATAGATCATGATCAATATTATACAATGAATGAGTGGAATACACTCATACATAGGGCAAAGCATTCCATAATTAAGAAAATCAATCAAGCAGTTAGCTTTCCTTAGGAATGCATGCATGCATAATAGTGATGGTAAAAATAGAAAGTCTAAATAGAACTAGTCAGTTAACTGCCACTGAACTAGTGTGTCGAAAATAGAAATTTATCCAACAGACACAAGCTTGGGAAAACCCAAATCTTTCCAAGTCGAGGAGGATAAAATACTTGAATAGGTTACCTTATCTACAGTATATCGAAGAATGCCCCTTATCTGGAAGGGTGTAGAAGAATGAAGTCGAGGCTCTACAAGATCATTCCAATAAAAAGGATACCACCCTAGGACTTGGAGGGAGTGTACTTGAAGAGAGTGGAATGCTCCCTTGTGCAGAACTAGCAATGATAAGGACATCGTATAGAAGGTATATAACTAGAACTAGAAGAACAGGATCGACCGAAAATTACATCAGCGTGACCAATTCTTCAACCAATGGTTGAATAGGATGTGAGATAACAAGGTCAAGAGACGCATCACTCCCCAAAATAGGAGTAGTGTCGATCGAATATTGCATCGACATGACCATTGGTTGAACAGGATGCGAGACAACAAGGTCAAGAGATGCATCAGCCCCTAAAGGAAGAGGGGTGTTAGCCGAATATTGCATCAACATGACAGCTGTATCAACCAAATAAGGTTGGGAAGACAAAGACGATTCAGAACCCGAAGGGCCTCCCGGTAAGGACCACGCTTCTAGTACCAAAATAGTAGTAGGGTACAAATGAGAAAGGTGATATCCTTCACAAATACTACAAAGTAACATGGGCTTACGTCTTACACGTCTAGGCTTCTCAATCGTATGAATACCCCCAACATGACTTGCAGTGGCTAGTGAAAAACCTTCAACATGACTAGCAGAAGTTGAGGATGAATCCCCAACATGACTAGCAGAGGTTGGCAATGAATGTGTAGTGTGACTAGCAGTGACTAGATTTGTTCCCCCAGCATGAATTGCAGTGGCTGGTTGTTGGTATTCAACATGACTAGCATAGGTTGATGGCCAATCTCCAACATGACTAGCATAGGTTGGTGATATAACACCAATATGACTTACAATGACTGGACTTGTGGTGGTGGTTGGTTGCAGCATTTGAGACCAAGGTTCTGGGAAATATTGTGTTAGCACATATTTTTAATAGAAAGGGTGTTTTTTCCCTTAGGAAATAACCCCTTGGTGAAAAAATGCAGGAAAGGGTAGTAGCGCGACCCATTTTTGGCTCATATCCTAAGTTTTCGATGGTTGGGCAGCCTTGGCACGTTGTGCTAGGAATCATGTAGATATCAAAGGCTAAGATCTGGNCCTTACTACATTTTAATACCGCCCGCGTTCACATCGACACATGTCCTCCACTCACACGACTGCACGCCTGTCCCTATCCACTATCACTTCTCCCCCTATCATCTCCCGACATTTGTCTCCCACTCCCGCTCCATCTCCCTTCCACCATTATTGTTTTGTACCCTTCATCTGTCACTCCCCTCTGCCTCCTCATCCTCTCCCCTTGCCACATCACCCCCACATCTTTACACCTTAGCTCTCGCATACTGGCGCTCACGTTCCCAGTCACCGCCAACTGCATCATTCCACATGGCCTTTGTCCACTTGTTTTACTAGGATAGTTTGTGCCATCACCTCACCTACTCACCATCGCCTTCCTCCATGTCTACCTGCCAGTTCTCGCTACAAAGGCCCAACAAAGCACAGGTGGAAGATATTCAGAGTGTAGCCAACACGTTTTCAAGGTGCAGTGTTGACTTGGGTTCTGTCCTGATCCCAATGTAGGTAGTTAATGAAAAATAAAAAGGTAGTTGAGACATCGTCTCCTTGCATAAATGGAAAGCCAGAAAGGACTGACAAATCTGAACTTGCGTCTGACATAGAGATGCATGCACAATCTAATAGAGAAGGTTTAGACGTAAGAGCTCGCGTCTGACAGAAGACAGCATGCACAGTCTGCCGAGAAGACTCAAACGTAAATCTTTGAATGCATGATTCGATTTCTCTAAGGGTGCCCGTAGTCAGTCTGAGTATATGTAGGAATTTTTAATATTTTGTTATGGTCGATGGTTGAGCAAGGCTCCTCTATTGTAAAGTTTTGATGATGCTCTGGTTCTCTAGTTATGTATCTTGATTTGAGACTTCTTGTTTAATGAAAGTCAACTTTCTTCTTCATCTTATTTGCCTCTGATACTGAAGTGTCCATGATTGAAGGATTCTCATGGATTATTATAGTTGTATTGTGATGGATGTTTGATTATAGTGTTGTTATGGTGTTCTTCAGTTTTCTAAAACTATGAATCTAAGAGGATCTTATTTTCGGAGTTTTTCTTCCTTAGGCTGCTTGAAGGCCTGATGTCCATACCAGACCTCTTCATTCTCCTCATCTATTCCTACTCCTATTCACCTTTACTACAACTTATTGACTGAAGTTGATGAAGACCTCAACTGCTTGTGCATATTGGTCCAGTTTTCTTTGTTAAACGATATTATCTTGAGTCTGCACCCATTTGACCTCTTTAAAATTACTCATTGTGACATATAACCTGATGGGTACTAGGCTTACCTTCTCTGCAATAGGAGGGTGACTTCTAGTGCTAACATTTTTGGCGTCGTTGTCGAGGAACGAATTGAATACTTTTCCCTAGGATTGAATGAAAAATCTCACTGGTTTTGAAGGTGCATTAGAACTCGGTACATCAAAGATTGCAACTTGCACCTGCCGACTCCATTGTTTTAGTTGTGGCTTCTAGAGGCAGACACACGAGGTCTACTCCAAAAATTCCTCTAGCAACGCCTGAGGCTGACCTAGAGAAAATTATCAGAAAAGGAAAATCCCTTCAAGAAGGTACTTCAGCTACTGTACCAGGTATTTTTGGTAATTTTCATAATCCTTCTTTAGAAACTCCAGTATCTACTTCTCATTCTCCTATTATATCATTTGATGGAGTTTCAAGAACTTTAAATATTGGGATTTTTCCTGCTAATTTATCCTCTCCTAGTCTCGGTTTGGAAGGATAAATATTTGAAACTCATGTTTCCCTTGAGGTTGTATCCTGGTTTAAATCCAAAACCTCAGAAGACTTTCCCACTCCAGGCTTTACCACTCCTCCTCCTATTAGAATTGTTGCATTTACAGAAGGGGAAACCTTTGTTCCCTCGAGCCCTATAGCCTCTTCTCAAAATCCTCAGTTGTCTCCTCTATATCCCAGAAACACACTCCCAGTCTCACATGTCTTAACTCCATATCCTCTTGGTTCTCCCCCAGCTCACATCCCAATGGCAGGTGCTAATCCCCCTAAGAACAGAATGGATTCCATAGTAGCTGCTAGATATGCCCCTCTTGTCCTGCCCCAACCTCTGAATTCTCTCCCAGCTGGTGGCTACCTTAAGCAGTTTCCCAATTTCATGGGTGAGGGAGACATAACTGTAGAGGAGAACCTTGCAGCCTTTTATAGTTATGCAGACAATTATGTCATTGTAGATGAAGATGTATGGATGAGAATTTTTGTTCACAGCCTTGATGGAGAGGCTAGGAAATGGTTTAGGGCCTTGGCTCCTGAATCTATTGATGGGATTAAATCCCTAGATGGTTCTTTCTTAATACATTGGGGGGATAAAAAATATTTCCTTTACTATATTACAGAGTTTGATCACTTAAGAAAGGGGAAGGGGAATCTGTTTCTAAATTTTCCAAGAGGTTTAATGAAATGTATAATAATATTTTTGTTGATATTAAACCTACAGAAACCTCTTATGAAATCACTTATTTTAGTGCTTTCGACCCTGATTTCTGCCTCCTATTAAGAGAAAGAAGAGTCACTTCCTTGGCTCATGTGCAAGATGCATCCCTAGAAGTGGAGTCCAATATATTGGCAGTTGAAAAGCTTAGGAGTAAAGTTGATAGAGATAGAGGAAAGGGGAGGTCTGAGGCTTCGACCTCTATTTCCTTTGCTTCTCCACCTCAAATAGATGAAGTAACCAAGTTACTAAAATCACTTTCTACTAGAATGGAAAGGTTGGAATTGGAAGGAAAGTAGAGCTATAGGAATCCCCCTAATGCTGAAAATAGGGGTAAATTTAGAAGACCAAATAACACCCCCCAGATTATCCAAATAGATCGAAGAGGTAGGGATAGGGATGATCAGAGGATCTAATCCCCTCTCCAAAATAACCTTGTTATTGATGAAGAAGGAGAGGAAGAAGAGGTTGATCCTGAAATCCATTGTCTTGGAGACACCTCCTCATTTCCCCATTTAACTCAATCTACATATGATGAGTCTCTCATGGATAGCCAGCTAAATGAGCTGAGTAAAGGGGAGAAGACCAATAGAATTCCAAATAAGTATAACCTCAGATCCAAAAATAAAGAGGGGAATTCTAACATTCCTGATCAACCTATCAGAGCAGAGAAGTTTGCTAAAAATGTAGCAGTCGGTAGCGAAGATAAGAAGGTACAGAACCCTTCACCAGTGATCAAAGGCCCT
>JASDQU011310671.1:0-12205 GCA_032191745.1 Picea mariana | reverse complement strand
TAAAGGGGAGAAGACCAATAGAATTCCAAATAAGTATAACCTCAGATCCAAAAATAAAGAGGGGAATTCTAACATTCCTGATCAACCTATCAGAGCAGAGAAGTTTGCTAAAAATGTAGCAGTCGGTAGCGAAGATAAGAAGGTACAGAACCCTTCACCAGTGATCAAAGGCCCTGTCCCAAAAGTGAGGGAAATTCTAAAGCCCCCCTCTTCTTTCTACCTTGAGCACGAGATTCAAAAAATTAGAATCCTCGTACCCCTTTCAAAGCTGGTCAATCATGAAGACTTCAAAAGGTGCCTTTCCAAAATGTTGTAGCCCGAGCCTTCATCTCATTCCACAGACTCAGTAGATCTTCAAGATGAAAAGCCAGTAGTCATCTTATGTCCTTTGGTAGAACATAGAGATGACTCATCCCCTCCATTCTATACATCACTTAACATACATGATAAGGTGTTGCATAACTATTTTATGGACTCAGGGGCATCTCATAATCTCCTGCCCAAAACTGTCATGGATGAACTTGGATTAGAAGTCACAAAGATTTTCCATGACTTATATTCATTTGACTCTAGGAAAGTGAAATGTCTTGGGGTCATTAAGGATCTGGTTGTGACCTTGTTTCAGTTGCCCATGAAAATTGTGGTTATGGATATCTTGGTGGTTGATGTCCCCCCCAAGTTTGGCATGCTCTTGTAAATATCTTGGATAAAAATACTTGGGGGAACCTTGCAGATGGACCTCACTTATGCTACCATTCCTTTGTTTGGAGGGGAACATAGAAGGATTTACAGGGAAGCTCAATTGGCCTACATTATTAGTGATGAAGCAAACCCCACCAACCATCCTATCTTTTCACTTGACACTGATTTAGGATCCATTTTATTGCAGCTCACTGATTCTCTTGAACCTCCTCTTGAAATCAGAAAGCAATCCATTACTCTTTGTAAAGATTCTCCTCCAATCACCTTTGTTTGGAAGATGTTCTTTGATGGAGCCTCTTCTAGGGAGGGTGTTGGTGCTAGAGTGGTCTTTGTTTCACCTACTCAAGAAACTATACCTTTGTCCTACAAGTTAGAATTTGAAACTACCAACAATGTGGTAGAGTATGAAGCTCTTGTTTTGGGTTTGAGGGCTGCACAAGACATTGGGATTGAAGCGATTTCAGTGTCAGTGTTTGGGGATGATGAATTAATTGTTAATCAAATCAAGAATATTTATCAATCCAAGCACCCTAGGCTAAGATCTTATAGAAATGAAGTGTGGGACCTGATTGGCATTTTTTTCTTAGTTTTCAATGTTTCATTTATTTCGAGAGAAGAGAATCTCGTGGCTAATTCTCTGGTTGTTTCAACAAGTAATTCAGAGTCCCTCTGCCACCTAAACTCAAGTATGATGTAGAAGTGAAATATAGACTCTCTATACCTGACAATGTCAAGCATTGGAAGGTGTTTGCAGATGATCTTGAGATCAAAAGATTCCTTGATACTGTTGGTGAGTTTTTTGCATTACATATTGACCAAGATAATGATTCTGAAAGTAATCCTCATGCTGATGTTTTCTCAAACCAAATTGCTAATCATCATATTGTCCAGTTGCCTAGAAATCATATTCCAAATGGATTAGTCCCTCTGGAGAGACTATTTGACAGGAATGATGTGCCAGTGAAAGGTAGAGGTTCAACTGAGGATGTTGATGTAACTGAGTGCAATATTGGTACATAAAAGGATCCAAAATTTGTCAAGTTGTCAAGCAGCTTGTCAGAGAAAAAAAGAACCGAATATGTTGAGTTGTTAAAAGAGTTTACTGACGTGTTTTCCTGGACATATGAAGATCTCAGAACATACGACACAAGTGTCATTGAGAAAAAAATTCCCTTGAAAGAAGAGGCAAAACCATTTAGGCATAAATTGAGACAGATAAATCCTATGTTGTTGCCTATCATGGAAAAAGAGGTTAAAAAGATTTTGGATGCCCAGATTATCATTCCTTTGAGGTATTATGAATGGGTGGCCAACCTGGTCCCAGTGAGAAAGAAGAGTGGAGAAATCATACTTTGTGTTGATTTCCAAAACCTGAACAAGAGCTCAAAGAAAGATAATTACCCCCTGCCAAAGATGAAGCACATATTACAGAGGGTGACAGGTGCAGCTATGATGTCTGTGATTGATGGATTTTCTGGATACAATTGGATCTCTATCTTGCCTAAGGACAGATAAAAGACAACATTCACTACTCCTTGGGGTACATTCATGTATGCTAAGATTCCCTTTGGATTGATGAACGCAGGGGAAACCTTCCAGCGAGATATGGGCATTGCCTTCATTGGAGAAAAAAGATAAATTTGTAGTCATCTATCTAGATGACATTACATTTTTCTCCAAGTCTAATAAAGAACAATGTTACCATCTGAGAAAGGTCTTCCTAAAATGCCGAAAAATTGGTCTCTCCTTAAATCCTAAAAATTCATTGTTTTCCATGAATGAGGGAAAGTTACTGGGGCACATAGTATTAGCTGAGGGGGCAAGGATTGATCCCAGCAGGGTGGAAACCATTCAAACCTTGTCGCTCCCTAGATCCAAAAAAGAAGTTTAGTCTTTCTTGGGGAAAATTAATTTTCTGAGAAGGTTTTTTTCCAATTTTTTTGAACTGGTAAAGCATATTACAACCATGTTGAGGAAAGGGAATGACATCAAATGGACTGTTGAATCTCGTAATTCTTTCGATCAAATAAAGAAGGCCTTGACTGAAGCATCTGTGCTCATCAGTCCTGACTATTCAAAATATTTCCTAGTTTTTTCCTTCGTTTCATTTGATACAGTAGTAATTGTTTTATTGCAGAAAAATCCTCAAGGGTTAGAGTAGCCCATTGCATTTTTCAGTAGAGCATTGAGAGATGCAGAGATGAAATATGACATCATGGAAAAACAGGCCTATGCTTTGGTTAAATCCCTCAAGGCTTTCAGAGTCTATGTTTTGCATACAAAATTCATTGCATTTGTCCCTTCAGCTTCAGTGAAGGAGATCCTCATTCATCCTGACATAAACAGAAGAAGGAGCAAGTGGATTGCCAAAATCCTTGAATTTGATTTGGAAATAAAACCAACCAAATTGGTTAAAGGCCAAGGTTTAGCTAGGATGCTAGCTAAATCTAATTGTAAATCTTTGGAGGTTAATTTCATCAACACTTTCTCAAAATATCAGCAAGATAAGTTGTCTGATAAAAGTCCTCAAGTCAGGCCCCTATTGTCAGGATGTGCTTGGTACAAGGACATTATATTTTTTCTGCAAAAGTTGTTGCCTCCTTATGGTATAGGGAAAAACAAGGTGAGAGAATTGAAGCTTAAAGCAATTAAATATTGTATTATTGATCAAGTCTTATATTAGAAAGACCCTCTGGGAGTTCTTTTGAGATGTTTAGACCCACAGGAGGCCCAAAGGATTATGTTCGATTTTCATGGCAGTTTATGTGGGGGACATCACTTCTGGAGAACTACAACCTATAAATTCTCAGGGATGGATATTTCTGGACTAGTCTATTCACCGATGTCTATGCAAAGATCAGGGCTTGTGTTAAATGTCAAAAATTCTATGGAAAGAAGCAACTCAAGTCTTTGTCATTGAAGCCTATGGTATCTTCGGGACCTTCTCAACAGTGGGGCCTAGATTTTATTGGGGAAATTCATCACACTTCAAGTGGTCAGCACAGGTGGATCTTGACCTCCATGAATTACTTTACCAAGTAGATAGAAGCCATCCCCACAAGGAGTGCTTCCCACAAGGTAATCATTGGTTTTCTCGAGGATATTATGGCAAGATTTGGTTGTCCAAATAGAATCGTCACTGATAATGCTGCATCCTTCAAAGATGAACCATTGATCTAGTTTGTGAACAGTTTGGAATCGCACTAATTCACTCTACCCCTTACTACCCCCAAGGGAATGGAATGGMAAAGTCCTCTAACAAKAGCCTTATAAAGATCATTAAAAGACTGTTAGAGGACAACAATAAAACATTGGATTCGAAGCTCAAATTTTATCTGTGGGATGATAGACTAATAACAAAAAGGTCTCTCGGTCTCTCTCTATTTCAGCTTGTGTATGAAATTGAGGCCATTTTTCTTTCTCATCTTKCCTTGCCTGTGGAAAAATTCTTCCAAGACTACCAAGGAGAGCTTGATGATATGATCAGAATAATACAACAACTGGTAGAAGTGCAACAAACTAAAGATCAACTACTAGACAAAGCACATGACCATCAACAGAAGATCAAGTAGGCCTTTGACAAGAAGGTAAGAAAAGAGGATTTCTGGCTGAGAGATCTAGTACTCAAATGGGATGCACCCAAGAAGGACAAAGGAAAACACAGTAAATTCGAAGCCTTATGGGTTGGGCCCTTAAAAATCTCTGAGATATTTCCAAATAATACTTACCGGTTGCAGAATTTGGAGGATGCTGAAGTTTTTGGTGGCCTTGTAAATGGGCATTTTCTGAAAAGGTTTTTCTCTTGAGCCATGAGTGGCTTCTTCGTGTCATTGTAAATATCATTCTTCTTTTCTTTGTAATAGCTGACTATGTTAGCACTCTATAAATTGTGTCCCGCTAAATAGACAAACAACAGAGGTAATTGTTTCAACCTACTTTAGGGTTGGGCACTAGCCTGCTCAACTCAGAGAGGGCTCTCTCTTGTCACTTGATGTTCTTTTGATAATCAATGGCTAGATTTAGTTTTTTGGGGGGTTTTATACAGTTGTTGGTGAAGGAAAGGGGGTGACATTTGGGGCTATGGAGTTGAAAATGAATAAAGCAGTGGCAAGCCATTAGAACTATATAGAGGAGAAAGGCTAAATGAGGCAATGAGTCTAAGTTTTTAAAACTAAAATATGCATGGTGAAAGAGGAAAAAGAAAACAAAGAACTGCATCAGAGCATATTGAAATGAAATTCGAATTAGTTAAGAAGAATATTACATCATTTAAATTGCTAAGTTGAGAGCTTCATAAGACGAATTCTGGACTCTTAACTATCCAATTTAAAAAGAGGAAAATGTAAATGGGATTTCAAAGACACAAGAAATACACACTATGAGAGAAAACAAAACTCATATCACAACCATTAGAATCTTTTCATAAACAATTCAAAATGCTTCTACATTATATATTCACTTTAGCTCCATGGATTTACAAAGTCTTCCTGCAACGAAGGCAGGCCCCTCTTCGGTCCATCCAACCCTTTATTTATCTTTGTAATAGTATATATAGGTAGATTAAATCCAGGATTCAGAACAAATCATCTTCCCCAAAGTTCCAAAATAGTTGTCAGTTACAAAAGAGTAACGTATAACAACCGAACTCCTATTTTCTAGGGGACGTTATAAACAAAACTGACATATTTGAGGTTTTTTGCCTTGAAGGCCATTTGTCAATATTATTAAAAAAAATTATGACACACACTAAATTTAGCCTGCAATCTATTTCATCTTGGTAATTTCTTCTTTTAGTGTATCAAGCCATGTAGGTTGGTTTTCTGCAACGCTTTCGACCACCTCATCTTTTACCTCTGTCTTCTAACACTTGCGTTGTTTCCTCTTGATAGCTCGTGTATGATGTTTTCCTACGTATCCATTGATTATTAAATCCTTCATTATGGGATTTAATATGACCTCTTCATCCACTCCTGGCTCTCTCGAAGGCTTTGTATAATAATTTTGTTGCCAAGATTTGAGCAACCAATTTATCTCTCTCCTTCAATGATGAATTTGTCATATATTAGTTGAAAACCCTGGTTCACTGGAGGCCACTTGGTCTGTCGTATCCATTTTCCCTGGTTTTGCAGAAAGCACGAACTTATCTTCCTTAGTTGAATGATTCAACCTGTGATTACCCCATTCTGAAATAAAATGTTAATTGCCCAAAACAAAGTAATGTAACCCATGTTTTGAATGATAATCGTCATTGAATGCCAATCGTGAACTACTGACAATAGTACTTGTAGGTACGTCGGTTTATCATGTTTGGCCAATCTATTTTGAATGATGAACCTTCGAGTTGGTTATCTGGTGGTGCTCACCTGGCATTGCACGGATGAGAAGTACTCGAACAAGTGGCGTGAGATGATTTTATAGGCCGTCACTTTCCTCTCTCCACATGTGACCTTTAGATTTGAAATATTTAATGATATTATAACACATGACATCGGGGCGTGGTTGAGCAGTTTTGTGGTCACCCGCTTGTCTCCTCGATATGCTTCTAGAGGTGCCATGTGTCTATGGATTGAAACCGCGGTATTTTCCCCGGCCTACTCTCTAGCGCTTAACCTCCACGTTGTTTCTTCGCTCAATATGTCTCCTGACCATCGATCTGGTCTGCTCAAGATCTGTGGCCCACCGGGTCCCATCACTCCTACGTCTCCACCGATTTTAACCCTATCCGCCGAATATGACCCCACCAGCTAATTTAACACTCCTCTATATCGATTTATCATTCCGCCAAATCTCAAGATTTGGGTTCCAAGAAATTATTATAGTGATAACACAGGCTCCAACTGGGGATGTTACCCTCCATGTGAGGTAGCAAAGAACTTGTAGACCAGGTTCTAGATTCATTGGGTTTCCCCAAAAACATGTGTATGTCTCATGTTCCAACCTGTCACCAGTGTCTGTTGAAAACCAAACTCTACACAATATTATCCATTGGCTATTGAATATACCACTAGAAATCTGACTGTATACACTATTGGAAATCCAAAAAAGGCTTGAACAAAAAGCTTATTTGCACTTACCTACCCTAAAAGTACTGAAATGAATACTCAATCAAGTGATGCTAAAGTGCCAATATAGCCAATCAAGCAATTGGCTTCTCGATTTTTCTCCGCTCACATCTTTCTTAAATAGGTAGAAAAATGTAAACGATGGCAACTGAAAGAAAAAGTTGAATCCAAAACCTGAGATTATGAATGAAACAAACTCCTCCTTCACTGCAGACCGTAATAGGATGGCCACAGGATCTTGAAAATCATGGAAAATCATGTCTGCTTGATGAGCAAAAACAGAAAGACAAGCCTCTTTCATAAGTGTCTGTTGCTCTTGCTATATTTCTTCAGTTCTGGGAACACTTTCAAATGAAATGCCAATGATAGGTTTGTATAATATTCTATGCATATCAAAAAAAACATTCATACATCCTTGAACATCTTTAAATATGAAAACCATACTATGTGCATCAGGGTTATCTTCTTGTTCATCAAATGGTTTTGATTTGGTTTTATTAATCTTCTGGAAATTTGCTTGAGTATTGTCATTTTGGCTCTCAAATGAATGAATGGAAATGATTTTCTTCTCATAACCTTCTTGCAAATGTGAAAAGCAAACATCGTGTACTATTTCACAGTCCAGAGTTCCCATGGATGTATTTTCAAAACCATGATTTTTAAATGAATCAAACCAAACCACCGCCTCTTCATTATCTTTCTGTATTTTTGATTGAGAAATGGCATGCGATGTTTTGTTACTTTCTTGAAACTCTATGTAATTTGTTCGTTCACTGCTTGATGTTTCCATAGATGCAATTTATGAATCCTCATCCATGACTAGGCCATTTAGAAATTGGACCACCACATCATTCTCAGGGGAAGAAAGGAAACTTTGAAACACTTTTCCTTGCTAGAAATATTGTTGCACACTTATATTAGTTTCAGAGGGAAGAAAATAACCTTTAACAACAATTTCTTGATCAACTTCATCTTCTTTTTCAGGCTGATAGCTRAGCACAGGCTGCAAATATGAATTGAAGTAACCTTCCATGTAATCAGCTACATGATCATTAAACGTATGAGAAGGTTGTTGGTCTTCTTCACAGATAACAATTTTCTCATGTAAAACAGTTCCATTGTGAATGCAATCAGACTTTCCTTGTTCCTWTGTTATCTCATGATTTTCTTTCAACAATTCAAAAGAAGAACAACATAGAGGAAGATAGTTTTCATTTTCAAGTCCATTGCTTTCTGTAAACATTTTGCTTCAGCAATTTGAAAGAAGAAAAACATAATGGCAAGGTTCTTTCACCTGATTTAAAAACCTTCTTCGTTTTCTTCACTGTTGTCAGATGCACAATTTTCAATTTCTTTGGATGGCTGAACTCACTCATTTTCAAATTCATCTTCGACCAATGGCTGCAATTTTGAACTGACAAGACCTTCTACATAACAAGTAATAGGGTCATCAACCATATGAGAACATTGTTGCAATATCTTGTCAATTTGTTCTGGCGAATCAGTGAGATTTGACCTCAACACACATTCATCTGCTTCAATGATAATATTATAATTTTCTTTCAATAATATAAATGAAGAAAAGCACAAAGGTAAATAATTCCCTTCAGTTGATTTAATACTTTTTTCTTTGTAACTTTGATATGTAGGTTGATTTCTCTCATGGTAGTGCTGAAAAGGGACATTTTCTGATAGAGAACATACAGATAGTTGTTCTAGAAAGTTAGCATCACAATAATCATCATATTCATCATATATAGGAAAATCAGCAACATATGCAATGTTATCTAACAAGAAAAAACTTGGAGCATCGACCTGCTCTTCAACAAACTGATTTACAAACTTATTTTTTCAACCGTCTACAAATGAATACATAAAACAATCAGCCCTCTACTTATCATGGAATGGATCAACACCTCCTCATTCAACAAGTGGAATATAAATTTCTTAAAAATCATTGGCATTAAAAACTTCGGGTGGGAATATGATATTATCAACTCTATGCTCAAGATCCCAATCAACTATTTCTTGTTCATATTCAATTTCATGTTCTTGAGTATCTGACCCCTCATTTTGAATCTGTTCACATGCTTGGATATCGTGTTGAATTTCTTGAGCATCATTAAACATTTTTTGTAAGGACTTAGGTATTCTTTCCATCAAAAGGAAAGACAAATCTGGATGAAGGGTTGTTGTATAATGGAGCATGGCAGCAGCTTCAGTGGGTTGAATTTTTTTGGGCAAATTGTAATAGATGCTGGAAAACCTTATGTTGAATATAGAAATAACTTCATTTCTCTTCCTTTTTAAGGCATAGAACTCTGTAAGTTGTAGATCCAAAGATTCTTCTTGCCCCAAAACTTTAAGAAAACATTATTCGATTCCTCTCATGAGCTAATTATATCTGTCTGCAAATGTTTAAACCAGTCTTTGGTGTCCCCTTTCAAGGATTGAGAGAAGGCCCTCATACAAACATCCTCATGGTCAATCTCAAACAAATCTATAAAATTCTCAAACCCTTGGATGTGTTTTTCAGCTGATATGGCATCAGGTTCCCCGTCAAATACAAGTAGGTACTCATAGTACTTTGGAGGTAAATCATGTAGGATGTGAGGTAACTTTAAGGGTCTATATCTATGATGATTTTTGGAGGGTGTTGGATCAAGTACAGGAGGTGAAATATCAGCCTTGGTTTCATGATTATCATATGGTTTAGGTGGGAGATTTTGATCGAATTCAGTAATAAACTGAGGGGATATTTGTATAATCTCAAGAGGAGGATATGAAATTTCGGTATAATCATTATCATTATTTGCATGCAGTAGGTGAAGGAAAATTTATCTAGCTTGTTCAGGAAAGGACCAGAGGCAACTTACAACAAACAATAAAATGCTTTGGAAAAATTCCAATTTTAGTACTTGTTTTCTTTCATAATTCCTTTTCATACCTCTGTTAAGGGATCTCGTGTTCTAGTGGAGTCTCTGCATTACATTTGAGGCTTGAGTGGAGTTGCCAATAATGTTTTGGAAGCTGGATTCTGCATTGAGAGTGGAGTCGCCATTGAAAATTTAAATTTATGGATTCTTCTACCAGTGGAATCATCTTCAAACTGATTTTTGATGTGTGGAGTCGCCAGAGTAGGAATACATCCAATGTGCGCCTAAGTGTCTATTTCTCTCAGACCTTAGAACTCAACCATGTCATTCTTTCCCAGGGAAAATTTTCCAATTTTGTCCCTAGCAAGGGCACCAAAATGTTAGCACTCTATAAATTTTGTCCGGCTGAATAGACAAATAACAGAGGTAATTGTTTCAACCTACTTTAGGGTTGGGCACTAGACTGCTCAACTCAGAGAGGGCTCTCTCTTGTCACTTGATGTTCTTTTGACAATCAATGGCTAGATTTAGTTTGTTTGGGGGTTTTATACAGTTGTTGGTGAAGGAAAGGGGGTGACATTTGGGGCTATGGAGTCGAAAATGAATAAAGCAGTGGCAGACCATTATAACTATATAGAGGAGAAAGGCTAAATGAGGCAATAAGTCTGAGTTTTTAAAATTGAAATATGCATGGTGAAAGAGGAAAAAGGAAACAAAGAACTGCATCAGAGCATATTGAAATGAAATCCGAATTAGTTAAGAAGAAGATTACATCATTTAAATTACTAAGTCGAGAGCGTCATAAGATGAATTCTAGACTCTTAACTCTCCAATTTAAAAAGAGGAAAACGTAAATGGGATTCCAAAGACACAAGAAATACGCACTATGAGAGAAAACARAACTCATATCACATCTATTAGAATCTTTTCATAAATAGTTCAAAATGCTTCTACATTGTATATTCACTTTAGCTCCATGGATTTACAAAGTCTTCCTGCTACGAGGGMAGGCCCCTCTTCGGTCTATCCAACCCTTTATTTATCTTTGTAATAGTATATATAGGTAGATTACATCTGGGATTCAGAATGAATCATCTTCCCCAAAGTTCCAAAAATAGTTGTCGGTTACAAAAGAGTAACATATAGCAACCGAACTCTTATTTTCTAGGGGACGTTATAAACAAAACTGACATATTTGAGGTTTTTCACCTTGAAGGCCATTTGTCAATATTATTACAAAATTCTCTGACATGCACTAAATTTAGCCTGCAATATATTTCATCTTGGCAATTTCTTCTTTTAACGTATCAAGCCACGTAGGTTGGTTTTCCCCAATGCTTTCGACCACCTTAGCTTTTACCTCTATCTTCTGATGCTTTCTCTGTTTCCTCTTGATAGCTCATGTATGGTGTTCGCCTGCGTATTCATTGATGATTAAATCCTTTGTGATGGGATTTAATCTGACCTCTTCATCCACTCCTGGCTCTCCCGAAGGATTTGTATAAAAAATTTCTGCTAAGATTCAAGCAACCAATTTCTCTCTCCTTCAATGATGAATTTTTCATATTAGTTGAAAATCCTGGTTTATTGGAGGCCACTTGGTCTATCATATCCATTTTCCTTGGTTTTGCAGAAATCACGAACTTATCTTCCTTAGTTGAATGATTCATCTTGTGATTACCCCGTTCTGAAATAGAACATTAATTGCCCAAAACAGAGTAATGTAACCCATGTTTTGAATGATAATCATCATTGAGTGCCAATCATGAAATAACGACAAGAGTACTTGCAGGTACGTCATTTTATCACGTTTGGCCAATCTATTTCAAATGATGAGCCTTCGAGTTGGTTATCTGGTAGTGCTCACCTGGCATTGCATGGACGAGAAGTACTCGAACAAGTGGCATGAGTGTTCAAGGATCATCCCTTAGTTATTTTTGGTTTCTTGATTCTTTGTGGCCAGTTGCTCCTATTGCCTTTTTCTTTTGATTTGTAAACTTCTGAGTCTCTAGGATACCCTGAGACACTTTCTGGGTTACCAATCCAATTTAGATTGTGCTTGATTTTGAAAATTTTTCCATATTTTCAGAGGTTTCCGCACTGTACCTATTGACAGTCTGCGGAAAGTCTGAGTTTCCTCACCTTGCATACATAGTCCAGTGCGGAAAGTACGCAGTCTGCACTTAACTTGACTGCGGAAATCTTATTTGCCCGCACTGTGTCCAAGGCTTGCCTGCGGACATTTTTTGAAAAGTTTTTGAATTCAAGTTCTGGTTTGTCCAATAGCTCAGTAGGGTTGATTCAAGTCTTTTTGACCTATCATTTCATTGGTTTACATGTCTTTTGCTCTATTTGCTTCATAGATCTAATCTAGGGTTTTTCAAGCTTGCTATTGCTTTGATTACTTGACTTTCATTCTTTAGCCCTTATCGGCATTTTTCTTCTCTTTGATTACTGGAGTTGAATATGTTATGATTGGTTAAAGATCAGTGATTGAGTGAAAGTTAAGGTTTTGGTGTTTCTTAATTGATTGTTGCTTCAAAAGAACAATTTTCGTTTATATTA
>JASDQU011310669.1:5199-25169 GCA_032191745.1 Picea mariana | reverse complement strand
CCAACAGAGGATGAACACCTTCAGTAACCACTCACATAACCAGATCAAAGATCAACACACCGATGTTTTCACGTGGTAAAACCCCTACGGGGAAACATCCACGGCCCCAGCCAACGCGGCTACTTGGAGCAGTTTATTAATGCAAAGAAAAAGATTACAGAGAGATTTTACAATAAAGTTTCTCACAATCGATCATTGGCAAATGACCCTCCATGCTCTTTAAATAGAGATCATGGACCAATCGGGTGTTAAGCCACGGATCAATGGCCGTTAAGATCGAGGAGAGTATGAACCGTCGGATCACTCTATGTCGGGAACATATCGTGACCGTCGGATTTCCTAACTACAAATGCATACTAATGCATACTAAAGAAACACACTTTTACCTAACGACATATTAGACCAAGTAGATCTTAACTAACTCCTAAGTGTCTAAATATCCTAACACTCTGGAGCTTCTTGAAGTCTCTGTATCCAGTGGAAAAGTTATTCTGGGAGCTCAACCTAGAATATCTCGTATTGGTTGCTCGATATTTCTAAGTAAAAGACGGATTTACAAGTATCTTCCATCGATTTTCCCCTCAATTCTACTTCTTTCCATATGAAGGCATCATATTTTATTTACCACCATTGGTCAATACTAGATCTGTTAATCTGCAGAAGAATCCTCCCTACAGGTTCCCTTTTAACGTAGGTCCCAACAATGAAACCATTTTGTTGGTATAAGTTTGATCAGACTAGGGTCCTTCTCAGGTTACCAACAAAAGGTACCGAGTAGTCTAGATCACTAGCATTTTCATCTCCTCCGAAGAGAAGAAGTATCACCCAAAGCACTGTTGAGACAAATAGATAGGGAAGGGTAAGGGAAAGTATTAGGAGGATTCATAGAACCTTTAGGACTCATCTTGATCTTGCACAATACATCTAACTATCAAACAAATCTGAATCTTATGTGTGCAAGGATTGAACCTACTTATGTTTCAAAAAAGTGTGTAAATGTAGAGCCATCATGGGGAACTTATAAACCATAAAGAAATACTTTAATGCATGTTTAAAACAAAAGAAGACATAACATATTTTGAAAATTTAGATCCTTGTTTATATTATCTTTAGAATCTTCCTTCATTTACAATGTCAGAACCATACAGTGGTGCTCTATTATAGACTCTTGGCTCTGGACTCATGTCATAGATCTCTAACTCTCAAAAAGGGTACAAACTACATTACAGACTCATAACTTTACTTGAATCTTCTGATAACAACCCTGTAGAGAAGGAAATATTAGAAAATAACACCACTCGAACAACTCAACAACGAATGAACGAATGAGCCAACAACAACGACAACAACCACAACCAAACTTTACAATTTGTGTTCATCCCTATATATAAGCTAGGTTGTGTCTTATGTCTCAGTTTTTAGGCTTTCTTGTTCTGTTGCAACCATTTTTTCTTAGTTGGCATTGCACTGTCTTTAGCAACTGATTATGTTTCTCTTCCTTGCTCTATTTTCCATCTTCTTATGAAGCTTGCACAACTCATACTCAGTCAAAACTTGCACGATTCCTTATCCCAAAAACAAAGTGCCAAACAAGACCCATCTTGTAACAAGGCACCAACCTGATAGAATAAACCTTCATTCAATCCATTATATATAAATATATATACTTCAAAAAATTTAACTACACTTTCTTCTCACCATTCTTTCTTGTTTATATAGTCTTCCAATTGATGTGAATTTGAATCATTGTGTCTTTTGATATTTGAACCATTGTACCTTTTCATTTAAATGATAATATTAATCTTTAAATAATATCATTTTTCCTTTTATCCTTTATTCATAATTATCATTAATTAACTATATTTTAATCATGACTATGTGTCGGTTCTTTTGTCTTCATGAGTTGATCACATACATGGATCAACTCATTATATCGTACTCATGCTTCTGTTGTGTTCTTAGTTCACCAACAGATCATATTTGATCTTTTATCAATTCTCTGTATTGTTCTAGTGTTAACTCTCTGTTGAATTAAATTTGTATGAGGTGCTTCCTTCAAACCATTTACATATGACCATATGTGCAAAACCATGGGCTCATTGACTTAATCATTGCCTCTTATTTTACCCTTATTTCTCTATTCCATATGACTGCAGGTGATGACTAGGCGCTAGGCTAAATAAGTGCTTGATCACTTGTCAATATATACGATCACATTTTAGTCACACGATGAGATGGATGACTGTCGTTCCTTAGGAACTTCGTCCTTCGGGACTTCCAACCTCTTTATTAATCTCCCAAATAAAAGACACATGTCTATAATCTTCAATGGTTGAGAATTCTCTCCAAAGTAGATCAACGGTTAGCATCACTTAATGGTTAACGCTTATTCTATCCTTCCACTATACTTGATCAACGGTCGATAATGGTCTTGAATTAGATCAACGGTTAGCATTAACTTTGGCCTTTGACACTTCAGGTGATTTTTCCTTCACAGTCCTTCAATATTTTGGAGTTCATTTCGCCGAAGTAGATCAGACGGTTGGATTTTATTTGCACGATGAATGGTTCTCATTCATTTCAAAAATTTAGGACTTTGGGCATTTGCTGGTGGTGAAACTACTGAAGTAAAAACTCTTGGAGTGACATAACTTTCCGAAATCACTTGTTGACGTGGTACTGATTGAGTGGCTGCCACATGTCACTTAGATTCATGACTTACGCATACCTGAAGTGACAACTACACTTTGACACTTGTCATCATTTGACTGCTCCACATGTCCTTGCCGATGTAGATATCCTCATGTGGCACATGCTATTCTCCTATATCTAACAATTGTCCTAACTCCCAAAATGTATCTCAGATCAAAGGTTGAGAGCGACTTCAGAACTTTGGCCTTATGGTGAACTCGTATCTTCTGAATCCTTTTTCGCCAAAGTGGTCAGCACCGAAGATGACCATTATTCTGATCCAACAACCATAATGTATTTTCCAGATTTGATGTACCTTATTTAACCCAAAAAATGTTAACTCAATCCAATGGCTATCGAGAATTCGGGTATTCGGGATCTCAAGCCTTTTTCCTTGCTTGTCATATCTGTTATCACTGAAATTTTGTCTGCAACATTGCACACAAATGGTTACATAAATACAAAAATGAAAACAACAATTAGTTCACCTTCAGCACTAAAATGCATTTCAAAAAGAAAAAACTATACAATTGGACAAAAAATGACATGCGCAAACTCGCTAAAGGAAGCGCGTGCACAGTGCACGGGCCAAAAAATCTCGTAGAGCACACAATGTGCCAAATGCGTGAATTTGTATGAGAAAAACTGCGCACTCCTATGAATGGCACATTTATGGTTCTTGTCGTCCCCCCAACCACTTATGGACCAACTCCCAACTTGATTTGACCTCCATATCTGAGCGAAATCTGAATGGGGGGTTGGTCAAGGACCAAAGGGTGTCCTAAAGGGGCCTTTGTTCACACTATGAACTAGTTGAATTTTTCCTTGAATAAATGCTATAAATGGAAGACATCGGTGCACTAAGAAACCAAGATATTCATAGTAGTTTTATGGTGCCTCAATCCTCCCTTGAGAATCCTTTTTTTTCCTTGGAGTATTCAAGCATCATTGCAATAGGGCATTCCTGTCACCTCTTGAGGGAATAGGAATTGATTATCTTCACCATTTTCCATTTTTATTCCATTGTAATAAGAGTTATCCATTAGGTAACTCAAGATCCATCCCAAGGAGGAAGAGGGGACTCATAAGTCCTTATTTTTTTCTACAGTGTTTCTCCAACTGATATAGTTATCCATTTGTGGCATAATCTTGGTCATTGGTTGATTGTTTATGGTTCTAAGTTTCTTATGCATTCTAGTTTTTATTTCCTTAATTGTTTTAGTTTGTTTATTTGTTTATTACGTGTGTTTGGATTGTTTAACCCTATCATGAACTGTTGTATTGTCTAGTAGGCCCAACTAGGCATGCAAGTGCCATTGTTTTGCTCACCAAAGTGATGAAAGAAGCACAACAAATTGGCAACCATACTGGGGAAAATGTATCAAATTCCACACTATTTGGGCTTATAGAGCACTTCTTTTTAATCAATCTATCTTGCAGGTACCAAAACCAGCCTAGCCTTACCTATTAAAAGAAAATTTTTGAGTTGGAGGACAATAATTTCACTCAAAATTTTCCCTCTACACATATCAGAAAGTGCACGGATATCCAACCCATAGACATGCACTCATCACACTATGCACCCACTGCGCCTCTGTCAGAATTGTAACCCATCCATATTTTCAAACATTCAAAAGTGTAAGGGTTTTTGTGAGGATTTGAGGGCCCCTAGCCTTCAAATTCTTTCTTTCATGCAATTTGTAATTTTCATGCACTCCACTTAGACTCCTTTCCCATATGAAAGGTTAGCTAAACATAGGCACTTAGGGGGTAAAAAGAACCAAATATTCTCCTCTTTTTCTTTGGTTTCCACATGGATGGCATGTTTGGTTTGTAAAATTTAAGTTGAGATTATTGCTATCGCATCTAAAAACACTTACATTGGGACCAAAAATTAACTTTGATCATTGAGCATGCTCTTTTCTCTCACCATAAAGTGATCTCAAGAATCACAAAGGTGGTTAAGAAGACATTTCATCTCCCTTAACAAAAAAATTAGGAGAGGACAAAGCCCCCCTACAAATCTTCTTAGTTTCTTTTGAAATCATCTTAAAATTGTAAGGGCCCATACATGCCCACATGTTGCAAACTTAGGATAGTTTCTTGAAATTAATTTTCTAGTTTACATCATTAGGGAAGTTTAAAGATCAAAGTAATGGGCCCAATATATGCCCACGTGCTTGCAATCTAGAATATTTGTTTCAAGATTTATCAGTGTAAACAACATTAAGGAGTTTAAAGGATTGGTAAGTCCCATATGTCCACATGCTAGTTCTTTGGGGATTTTAAAATTCTGCATGGTTGTACCAATGACACTTAGTAAGCTAGGTAACAAAGGTTTTTAAGGACCACATGAATTCCACATGTTGAAAATTCACACCTAACTTATTAAAATTTTGCACATTCTTTCACTTGCTCACACAAAAAGTCACTCCTCACTCACATAATTTTCATCTTGAATTGTGGAGGTTGAAGTAGGTTTTTTCCAAAGGAAATCCGAAAGATCCCACTATTTCGTGAAGAAATTATTCACACCCACTTAATTCAAATGAGATTGGTTCTCACCCCCAATCTCTCAGCCCACCACACATAAATTGTTTCTAAAAACTCTCTAAGTTTTCCTCCACAGGAGGTGCCAAAATAATATTTTTAGTCTAGGTAGGATTTTTGGGGTAGGCATCCAAATAACCCCCCGTTATCTGGTTCTCACATTTTCAAACATTAGAAGTTGACAAAATAGGGAACTTTCAAATCCTCCAAGTCAAGTGTTCCTACACCATAAGGCAGGGAGATACCCATGAAGGGTTGAAGGCCGAGGTCCAGTTGTTCTGTGTGTCCCCCTTTGAGTCACCCAATTCTTGGAATGGATCCAACTCGTGACCCATTTATGAGGCCGAAAATCTAAATGTCGCACTTTGACTGAGGTACCTAGTGACCAAATTTAGGACATCTACCTAGGTGGAAATTGTGGGCTGCAATTGCACCTTGATCAGATTTTGTGTGGCTATTGGGAAATATCACCAGCTCTTTCGGGACATGCACCCTCTACCACTCATTATAACTGATTATTTCATCCTTCACTAGTTCCTCTTCCGGTGGCTTCAGACCCCACTGTTGAGTGCTCTTGGAAGGTCCAATGCTATTTGAGAGGAAGCATGGTACATATTTTAGGACATGAGCATTTGTTTTATTTGTTCCCCCACGTGAAGAAAATCGACCTACCCACATGTATGCTTATTTACAGTTGATTTATGTGTGATGCTCATTTGATTACATGTAATTGTGAGTTATATTATCTTGAGAAGGTCCAAATTATACAAGTCTCTTGTTCATTTATTTCTCTCATCACCATTTTCACACATTCACTTTTCTAGTTGGACATCATAGGGGACCCATAGAATCCCCGTCATTCCAAACTCTTGCAAAATCTCCCTCCTATTCTAGGAGGAGTTCCTAGAGTTGCCGACTCACCGACTCAACCATCGCACACCCCCATGACTGCCACTATTTTGGGATCATATTTACTTGGTTCCACTTTTCTTGGGTCCAATTCCCAAGGACATCCATCCACTAGCTCTCCTTCAAAAGGAGGCAGAGGGAAAACTTGTTCTCAAGGAAGAAGTGCAACCCCACCAAATCTCTCCCAAGGGTCAAGTTCACTACCTACTCACATGATGGATGGAACTAATCCTCCATAAAATCCCCCTATTCCATACTTTGCATCTCTCAACATTCCTGATTTGACTAAACTCACGAATGATCCCATTTTACATGACCACAAATGGCCCAATATGCCTACCAAGCTACCTTCAAATATTCCAAAATTTGAAGGAAAACTGGGGGAATATCCTGCAAACCATGTTATGACCTTACACTTATGGTTCTCTTCAAACAACATCATAGATGACTCCATCTACTTAAGGTTATTTCAAATAACACTCACTATTCCATCAACCAAATGGTATGTGGATGAACAATTAGGGTCCCATGTGACTTTCGAATCCTTGGACAAAGCCTTTTTGGCATTTTTTCAACTACCAGTTCATCATGGCACTAGTTTAGAACTACTCTCCAAGTTCAAACAAACCTTATCTATGCATATTTCCGGCCACATCCATGAATGGTGTCGACGATGTAGTTGATATAAAGAAGAAACCACCAAATAACAATGTCTTGATTGGTTTCTAAAATCACTCGTCCTTATACTTTCCAAAGATGTGGCATCCACCTTCCCCCAATGCAAAGAGGAAGCCATCAACAAAGCCCAATAGTTCAACCTCATTTATGCTCAGTCAGGTTACTTATACACAGTATTACCTGATGCACCTATACCCGTACCATTTGACAAAGACAATCCTGGAATGACTCACTCTGCAGATGGGTTGATTGGTACCATGACACACCACAACCCATAAAGCCAACCACCACCTATTTATGGCTCACCTCAATATCCACAACCATATGGAAGGACATTGTCTTACCCTCTTCCTCCTTACCAATAGCCATATTCTTTTTCTCCCCCCCCACCCATGAGTGGACCCTCGCGGGCACCCATGATGCGCCCGGTTTCTCAACCAAGTTTCGGTTCCCTTTCTACCTCAGCATATAACCTAGTCACTAATGAAAGTGATTCACCTTCCTATGCGCCCTGCGGATCATTTCCACAAACAAATATATATTTTTTGTTTCTTGGTCCTCAACAGTCGGTTTATCGTCCCCATGGACAACCACATGCTGACGTTAACGTTTTTCAACCCTCTCCCATTCAACAACTTCATACTTTTGATTATTTGAATATGAAAAATCTATCCCATTAGTCGAATAATTCCAAGAAAAAAGGAAAAAAACAAAACAATAATAACCCAGGACCAAGTGGAAATAACCCCCGACAAAACCAACCTATTGGGGACAACTAGAATCATGGTAACCAAAACCCCCAAGGGGAAATAACAACAAACACCAAGGGAAAAAAAAAAACATACGGACAAACTTCCCTTGTGCTCTTTGCGGTGAGTATGGAAATTATACTCACCATTGCCCCCAAATTTCCAAATTCAAATGGATGAAATAATCCATGAACGCGCCACATCCCCCATCACCGCCTACTCCTCAGTAAGCCCCACAACAGTACTTGCAATATCCACCCCCGACTGTATTGAAAAACCCTATTCCACACCAAGGTTTGATGACTACCCAACATGAGGTACATCTTTCCCCACCACAAATGGGGTAGTATCAAAAACCAGGGCCCATTCACTCTAGATACTCGACGGATCAAAATATCCTCCTCACCAGTGAGGAAGAAATTCTTCTGCAAACGCGTGGTCGTCAATGCAGCGTGCCCCCTGAATATACTCCAACCACCTCAGAAGTGACTCCATATCTAGCCAAAAAACCCTTGATGATTCCACACTGTAATACTGAACCTACCATTTGTATCCCTCACATCCCATTACAATAGAATGTCAATAACCCTCAGGCTAGAGAAGCACACAATTACAATCTAGTCGATGACTTGACACAATCTCCTGTAACCATGTCTGTCTTGGAGGTCCTCCAAACCTGTCCAAATCAACAGAAATCCTTACTCTCCTCCTTGGGGGTAGTCGATCCCATTGATACTAGACTCATCACATTTTATCTAGATAGCAGAGAACCACATCTCCCCGATCTGGTAGCTTTCCAGATACTATTCAAAATTCGAAACATCACGATTCATCGGTGTATCATCGATGAAGGTAAATCCACATGCATCATGTCCAAAACTATATGGAAGAAACTTGGCTACCCTAAGCTAGTACCATCTTCCATCCCCTTGAGATCCTATTTTGGTTGACCATCCTCCCATGAAGGGCTCTTCCAAAATGTCCGCGTTGAAGTCGGGGGAAAAACCATCCTCATTGACATCGAATTTATCGACACCCCAGAAGATTACAATATCTTTTTTGGATGTAGCTACATGTACGCTATGAAGGTCGTAGCCTCCTTCGTGTTTCGAATAATGATGTTCCCCCACAAAGGGAAAACCGTCACCATCGACCAAATTACACATTATGAGCCTAACCACTCCACCAACATTGATAATGTCATGCCTCTTGTTTGGAATAGCTCATAGGATTATTCACTCATTGAAATGGGCCCCCAAATTTTCAAGGACCCATCCTTGTTGGGGGCATACCATGGAGAGCCACCTCTCATACAACCTTCGACACAAGTGTGTGTCGTATCTTGCAATGGAACCGACACCAAAGAAAACATTCCTCTCACTAAGGCCTCTCCACACCTCGATGTTCCACCAGTTAAATAAATATTACATAAGGAATTCCTTGAGAACCCTATTACACCACTTATCCCTGATCCCCCCACCCTAGGGGAAAATTCTAGTTTGGGAGACAATCCCTCAAGCCATTACTCAAATTCCCTTCTTCTACTCCCCACCTGGAGTTCAATCATTTCAGGTAGCTGCAATGCTTACCCTTCCCAACATGGTTATTTCCATCCTTGTATGGTATCTACACCCACCCGCAATGGTTCCTCAACCATCTCTCCCTCCTCAGACAAAGGGAATCTTGATGCAGATTCCAGTACATGCTCCGACTGCACCACCCTCACCGCCAATTTCAACACCACTATCGTGGTTGGGGGCAAAAGGAAGAAGAAAGATCCCATAGCTCCACTTCCTCCATGAGTTCAACCTTCTTGCGCACTATGTGAAAGAGAGGGACACCCTACTAATAGATGTCCTTCTCTTCCCGAGTTACGCAATATGATCAACTCCCTTGAGCAATCACATCGCTCGCCGCTTCACCAAGCACATCTAGTACTACTACAACATTCTCCACTATAGGCAGTAAAGGGCTACGAACCAAATTCATCTATGCCATATGTTCAGAATATGGCCACTACACTCATCATTGCCCATCTCTACCTTAGTTTTGCTAGATGCTAGTTGCAATACGCCAAAAATTTTAGCAAGAGCCCTCTCCACCACCACTTTCTGGTACTCATGTCACTAACATTCGTTATCTCTCTACCTCATTCCTAGAACAAATGAGATTCCCTGGCGCTCTCTGTGACTCACTTGATCACTTTACATACCGATGTCCTATGATTGTTGCATACCAAGGTCATCATTCAACCCCTATTAAACCACATCTGACCACCTCACCACTGGTCTTTCCCTCTCTAGATACTGTCAACATCACTTCCCCTAAACCTGAGTCACTTCCCACCCCTCCATGGTTCATAGATAGACTGTCTGAGGATATTCCCCCAAATCCTCCCAATTCTATAGTTCATTTCCCACAGTAAATATTACCCCCTACCACAGTTTATCACCTATAGTGTCTGGACATTTGGTTTATGTCAAGTGATCCATCATGCCCAGTTTGCGATATCGCCTCTACATCTTCCCCACTTGAGGAAAGTCACAGTGATAGTTTCCTATGTCACCTCCCTAGATCCCTTGTATTCTTGCATTTTCCACTGCGACGAAGATATCCTGGAGGAACTGACTACCCCTGATTTCCCATGGAATGCACTCCATCACTGAGCGCTTTTTTTCTCATAGGAAGCGTTCGACCCTCCTAGAAATGACTTTGTATGTACAATCAAAACCAAGGATTTTATTCCTTTAGAGCATATAGACTGGCTCAACAACCCTATCCCTACCTTAGATTCTTTTGAAGAAGGCAACATGGCCAATATCTACCCCACCTTCAAAATTGACATTTCCATCAAACCGAGAATCATAGAAGAAATCACCATTGGAGGTGCATGCTCCCAAGAGGAACTCACATCTTACAAAGCTCTCTTTCAGGAATACCAAGATATTTTCTCCTCGTCATATACTAAGATGCACAGCCTCAATTCTTCTATAGTCAAACATCGCATCAACACATGGCCATAGGTTGCCCCAGTTCATAAAAAATAGTGGCCACTTCACCCATCCAAGTTGTGGCTATCAAAGCCGAAATCAACAAGTTATGCATTGTTGGGTTCATTTACCCCATTACATATACCTCATGGGTTTCCAACCCCGTTCTTGTTAACAAAAAACAAGTCACTATTTGCGTCTGCACCGACTTTCACGATCTCAAACACGCTTGTCCCAAAGACAACTTTCCAACCCCTTTCACTGACCAAAATATCGATGATTGTGCCGGCCACAAGGCTTTGTCCTTCATGGATGGGTTCTTCGACTAAAATCAAATCCAAATCCATCGAAAAGATCAGTATAAAACCGCTTTTACTACCCCATGGGCTAAGTTTTCTTATCGTTTCATGCCTTTTGAACTCAAAAACGTAGGTGCTACATTTCAACGGGCCATGAATTATGTTTTTCATGATCTTTCTTGCATCATCCTCTCTTATTTGGATGACCTCACTACTCGATCCAAGAAACAAACTCAACGTTTAGATGACTTACGCATCATGTTTCAACGATGTCACCAGTACAATATCCTCTTGAATCCCCTCAAGTGTGTATTTTGTGTCACCATCGAACGCCTTCTTGGGTTCATTGTCTCCCAACACGACATCACAGTGGACCCACTCAAGGTCCAAGATTTCAAAGAAATTCCACCCCCTAGGAATTTACACCAATTGCAGATCCTATAAGGCAAAGATAACTTGTTACGTTGCTTTGTCCCAGATTACGCCACTCGCACACATGGTTTCCTCCTCTTACTGCATCATGATATCCCATTTCAATGGGATGAACATGCTCAAACTGATTTTGATGATTTAAAAGTAGCCCTATCCAATGCCCCTTTGATTATTCCTCCAGACTATGATCGTGACTACATCTTCTATTGGTCAGCCTTAACCGTCTCAGTAGCAAGAGTCCTCAATGATCTAGGGGATGATGGAGAGAACATGTCATTTACTACATTAGTAAAAATATTTCAGGACCACCCTTGAAATACAATCATGATGAGAAACTCGTCCAGGCAGTTGTTATCATGGTTCAAAAACTACCTCACTATATCCTGCTTCAAACTACTAAAGTCATAGAAAATTCCAACCCCATGTAGTACTTTCTTAGTCGACGACATATTAATGGAAAATTTTCTCGATGGATCTTCATCCTTCAGGAATACAACCTAGAGTTCTCAACTCCCAAAATAAAGAAAGCACTCATTCTTGCTGAACTCATTACAATGTTTCCCTCAGACGCTAAATCTTCACCCGTCAATAAAAAATTTCTCAATGAACACCTATTCTTCATCCCCTCTGATGACCCCTGGTATGATGATCTTCTCGTCTACCTTCAGACATAGAATTTTGGGTCTCATATCTCTCGAGACGATTGTTGATTCATTCTCCATTAGGCCCCCCAATACCTCCTCATCGGTGACGTCTTATGTCGACATGGGGTTGACACCATCCTCCATCGATGTATGACCATCGATGAAGCCGATAAAGTCTTGAACGATTTCCATAGTGTCACTTGCGGTGGCCACCTCTTGGGTATTTCCACCACCCAAAAAGTCATTCAAGAAGGATACTTCTTGCCCAAACTATTTCATCTTTGCATCCACACCATCAAGCGATGCGACAAATTCCATCTCTATGCAAACAAAGCACACGCGCCACCAACTCTTCTACATCCAGTCATAACCACCGACCCCTTCTATAAATGGGGAATAGACTTCATTACTTGCAATCCTCCATCTAGTAATGGACACAATTATATTGTCGTGCTATTTGATTACTTTACCAAATGGGCTGAAGCCATTCCTACTTTCAACAATACCGCTGACACAACAACGCGTTTTTTCTTCAACCATGTCATTACCAATTTCGGATTCCTACTACAGTTAGTATCCGATCATGGTAAACACTTTGAGAATGATATCTTCATCGAACTCGCCTCAAAATTAGGCTTCTCCCATGAGTTTTCCTCCACATACTACCCTCATTCGACTGAACTAGTCAAGGCTGTCAACAAAGTCCTCAAAACCATGCTACAACGTACCGTCAACAAACATAAGACCAACTAGAATCATATGTTGTTTTCAACATTATGGTCTGATCGCATGACAATCAAAATTTCCACTAGTTTTACACCATCCCACCTCATCCATGGGATCGAATCCATCCTCCCCATCGAGTGTGAAATTCCCACATTACGCACTGCCATCAAGCTATTACCTGACACTTCTCCAATGGAGCATTGCTTGCTGACCGTAGAGTTGTTGGATTAAGATTGTCAATCTTCATTATAGAACAATGAGGAAGCTAAAGAATGGTCCAAGGCCACCTTTGACCACTATGACAACCTTTGTTCATTTAAATAACGAGATCTCATCCTAGCCTACGATATCGTCCACGTTACTCTCGGTCATGGGAAATTTGAATCATTATGGAATGAACCCTACATGGTCCAACACTACCTCACTAAAGGTGCATACATCATAGCCTCTCCAGAACACTATCCTCTCAAAGAACCCCTTAACAGGTTGTACTTAAAGAAGTTTTATGCCTAAGCGTAGCCATTCTACCTTAGGATTTTTCTTTGTACACTTTTTTATATTTTTTAGTCTTCCTTTTCACCTCAACTCCTCATGTCTGATCTACCATACATTTTATTGATAGACACATCCTCCATTGGCCTACCACATTGGTTATGCCAACGGTGTTAGCCACTGGACACAGAATCTCACTTAAGCCTCTTGGGCCCTCTATACCCCCTCACATGAACTGCTCCATTCCAGCAACGTATGTTTGGGCTCAGCCACCAACAACCAAGAATAATATGTTATTGTCATTGGTCTCCTTACTAAGGCCAATTATCACCACATTTGTCACCTTAGTGTTTTATTAGATTCCCAGATTGTCGTCCTACAACTCAACAATGTATATCATGTCTGTGATCCTTGCCTCTTTTGCAACTACCTACAAGTTAGACTCTTATCTCAAAACTTTGATTCAATTACATTTACACATAGTCCATGACAATTTAATCAAATAGAAAATAATATGGCTAACCTAGTGTTAAATTGGAATTTATCACATCAACACATCATCAGATATACCTAAGAATCATACATCGATCACAACATATAGGTTATACATCATCAACTATAAAAAACATAAACACATATAGACATAACAAGAGCCAATGATATGTATCCATATATGTATCCTCCAAAATTTCATAAATCTTTACAAAATACAAAATATACATTTCTCGTAGGCCAGTGAATCCCCTCACTCCTATAGGCACAAAATGGGTACCCCCTACCCTATACAAAATGGGTATCAACTAACCTATACAAAATGGGCTCGCAAGCCTATACAAATAAAAAAAATGGCACTCATGGTGCCCCCAGAGATCCACTCTAGGTCCTCTGTTAGTTGTAGGTGCCCCATAAGTTGGGGATCCTCAACATCCATGGGGTAGCCGACCAGTCATCACTTTCCCCACTACAACTTCTCGGTGGATCAAGGTCTACCACTCTACTAGTACACCCACAAACTGCTCCAGAACCATCTCATCCTGGATATGGGCCCACATGCCCTCCAACACATCTTGTAGAACCTCCTTGAACCAGCGATGAAGGTCCTCCATCCACCCTCCAACCTCTTCCCATGACTCACACGTTGGTCCAACACCAACATCCTCTTGCCTATGTCTCTAACCTACCCTTGGCTCATGTGTTGGCCCAACACCAGCATCATCTCGCCTGCATCATTTTTCTACCCACATTTCGGCCCATGACGATCGCGTTGGCCCCTGGCGAGATGGCTCCTAGACCATCTCATCCCCACGGCCTTAGGGCCCCACATATTCAAACACAAACACCAAAGGTAGAGTCATCATCCATATATACATAATCATATGCTACACTATAAAAATCACAAAACATATATACACAAACATACTTCTCTGGTCCCAGTCCTCCCCATGAGGTAGCACCATGTCTAGGTCGTGTTGATAGTCCATACCACCATATGGATACTATAGTATCAGTTGTGGTATATGACGCCACACACGTGCCATATTGGCTATGAAGTAGTGGCCATCATCTCCCCCCCATGATGTGCCAACACTTGCACCCATCACATCAATCGTAGCTCTCGCAGCCCTAAAGGCACCAACAAAATCCTTGGGTGCATTAGGAGCACCCTCTCTAGAAACCAAGCCACCAAGATGGACCCAAACAAAAAATCACTAGATTCGGTGGTCTGACACCGGTGAATATTCACCATCATCCTGGAGTCCAATATCAACCCCTAGGAAAAATAGTCCCCATCCAGGACCCTCTCCACAATCCTCAGTTGACCTCCTGTGATCTACTGAGTCACTAACTATCCATAAACCCTCACTACCATGGAGGAAATGCACTGAGTCAAGAGCTCATACATCACCTCGATACGAATGAGTGAACCGAACAATGGGTTCGGTCCCAAGAATTGGCGATCTACCAAGTTGACCAATATCACATCCCCTGACAGTTGGGGGTCAGCAGGGAGGGCCATCTCTTGGAAGGGAATCCTCATGAAAATGTACACATCGTCCACAACCAAGAGTGTCATTTTTTGTCCCCTAACAATGACGCATTGCAGATCATTGCTCCACATAGATATCAGATATTGTAGCAGGAACTCCTGTGACCGTATCAAAGGAAAATCAAAGAACTTGAGAAATTCATAGGCTTCCAAGTGTCTCTGAATGTATGGCTTCTCTCTCACCGCCTCTCAGAGACGCTCCTAGTCTCGCTCCCTCCAGCGGAGTGGCATAGTGCTCTCTTGTCACAATATGATCACCTGCATCCACACAAAAACACTTGGTCAGCCCTCATTATCCATCAAAAACATCAAAAAATTCAAAATTTCAAACGCCCTTAGCTTTGCCTCCAGTGTGCGACTTTCACCCGCACATGTGCGTGCATGTTCTCTACAAAGTTGCGCACTAATGCACAGCTATCTACGAAACAATTTTGAATCAATGCACAACTATCACCCTGACAAGTGTGCACACATGTGTATCTGTCCTCTACACAGTCGCGCACTGATGCATAGTTGTCGGAGAAATAGCTACGCATAGTGTGCAATTGTCATCTTAATAGGTGCACATTTCATGTGCCCCTGTATTTCCCTCCCGTGTGCCCCTATGCACAATTTTGTCCAACACAGCCACACATTATGCATGGGATATGGAATTATACCTGTGCATCTGAGCTTGGGTATTCTTCCTTCTCCCCCGCATTAATGGGCCCACCCCTAAACCTACCCTTGAATGACCATCCTTACAACCCCTAACTCAAAACTAGGAAATTCATGATATGCATGAGGATGGGACCACTAACCTGACTCTCGCAACTCTTAGATCGATCGAATCGAGCTCCTGTAATCTCCTAAACTCCTCCAAATGCTTTTGTCAAATCACTATAGCAATGGGTACAAATGAGGTGGCACTGTGGGGCCACCAGCCAGATATAGCCCCCCTTTCCAAACTTCCACACCCTGTTACAGAAGTCGAGAGCCTTTGTTTCTTGATCCATCTTCAGCCATGGGATCATGGTCCCACCATGTACACATTCACATTATCTGGGTCACCATTTGAACTTGGCCCCAGGGGAGCATTTTTCTCATGTCACATCCAGGTATGCATGCTCATGTTCAAAATTATCAAATAGTTGTTATATGTTCTTTATCATCAGATATTTTTCACATTGGGTATTCGATTTTTAATGTGCAAGTAATTTTTCATCACAAATAGTACAACTCCTTCGGGTATATGTTTGACACTGGCATGTAACCATTCCCTCTAAAAATCAATTTCATCTCCCAGTCAAACCCTTTGATGTTCACCTTTAGGTTCCTTACATCTAGCTCTGCAGTACCGTCACCTCTACTGCATTTTGGTACTGTCACCCGGTAGCAATCACCCCCACATGAGTTTTCCCATTCATAGTTCCCCTTGGCAATTCGAAACTCATGCTTCTTTCACCCCCTAGGGACGGGAGTCTTGATAGTCTTATTCACTTTTGAGAATAAGCCACATGCTTCTTCTCATCACATTGCTATCATTCCCAATGGACTTCCAGGTTATCTCTATTAAGAACCAAATATCAATATAGCATAGAAAAAACTCAGAAAAAGTACTCAATGCTCTGAAAAAGAGATAATTTTAGATAATAAGCCTCTTCGAGGGGGCAACCTCCTTTTAACCCACTTAAATGTTCAAATACAAGATGATTCCAAATGAAAATGTCTCCTTGGTATATATAGGAGACTAGGAGGTATAATTACAACTAATGGAATAAAGACGACATAAATAAAATAACATTACTAATATAATATGGCCCAATTAAGGGGTAATGAGCCAATATTAGGGCTTAACATGCCCCTCCCCTTGAGACAAGTGTTTTCTGCAATGCTTGAGTGACTCTAGATGCTTCTGTATAAAAGACTCATCTTCCCAAGTGGAATCTTCAACCGGTAGTTTCCTCCATTTAATGAGATACTCTGAAATGGATCTATTCCTCAACTAGCGAATTCTTGTGTTAGTGATGGCTTCAGGCTCCAATATTATTTTTCCTTCCTTGTCAAGTTCTGGAAATATAGTTTGAACTGGGATCTTGTCTCCTATAACCTTCTTTAAGAATGAAACATGGAAAACTGGGTGTACTCGTGAAGATGCGGGAAACTCCAATTTGTATGCCATAGTACCAATCTTTTTCAACACCTTATAAGGGCCATAGTACTTTGGTGATAATTTATTATCCTTCTTGGCTTGCTTGAGGGACATCTGTTTGTATGGTTGTAGTCTTAAAAACACCCAATCCCCAACTTCAAAACTTCTTTCACTACGATGTTGATCTGCTTGTTGTTTCATGTGATTTTGTGCCATGGTCAGATTGTCCTTTAAGATTTGGAGAACTTGTTGTTGATTCTCGATGTGATATTCCACTGCTTGAACCTTAGATATTTCTTTTAGNCCCTTTGAACCATTGTGTTTGTTTATCAGAGACAAAGCAACAAAGGTAGCCTTCCAGACATTTGTTCACTATCTCGGTTTGTCCATCATATTGAGGATGATAGGATGAGCTATGAGCCAATTGAGTACCCAAACAAGAAAATAATTCTATCCAAAAATGTCCAGTGAAGATGGGATCTCTATCACTTACAATAATCTTTGGGCTGCTATGTAGATTTTGAACTGTCTCCATGAATGCGGTGGCAACTGTACTAGCTTTGAAGGGATGAGAGAGTGCACAAAAGTGTGTGTACTTAGTCAGTCTATCAACAATCACCATGATGACACTCTTTCCTTTAGACTTTGGTAACCCTGTGATGAAATCCATGGAAACCTCCTCCCATCGCTGACTTGGGATGGATAATGGTTGTAAAAGACTTGGGGTCTTAATTGTTTCCACCTTATTTTGTTGGCAAACCAAAAATTCTACCACAAACCTTTGAACATCAGTTTTAAGGCCATCCCAAAAAAAATCCTTCTTGACTCTATGGTAGGTTTTCAAAAATCATGAGTGCCCTCCTATTGTAGAGGTGTGCAATTCCAATAGTACCTTTTGTTTGAGTTGGGAGTTTTTACATAAATATAAGCGATATTTATACCATAGTGAATCATTTTTCCATGTAAATGTATCTGATGCACTGGAATCCTGCTGCAACCTTTGAATGAGAGTCCACACTTTTTCGTCATTCTTCCATTCATCCCTTGCTTCTATTATCCAATCGGGTTGGATGATGGAGATAGCACAGAGAAAGGCCTCAACATATTCATCCTTTCTTGAGAGTGCATCTGCCACAACATTTTGCTTCCCCTTTTTACAGATGATTTCAAAATCATAACCCAATATCTTGGTTACCCATTTTTGTTGTTCTTCGAAGATAGTCTTTGTTACAAGAAGTNTATTTAAGACTATCATGATCTGTTTTGACCTTGAAGTGCCTACCTATTAGGCAAGGACACCATTTCTTCAATTCATGTAGTATTTCCATCATTTGCTTATCATAAATGGGTTTGTGTAAGTCCTTTCCCTTGAGTGGTTAACTTTCAAAATCCAGGGGCCTTCCTTCTTGCATTAGGACATCACCAATTCCATTTCCCGAGGCATCACATTCCACAATAAAGGTTTTTGTGAAGTATGGAGTGGTCAAGACAGGAGCTTTGCACATAACCTCTTTAAGTTGTTCAAAATCTTTAGTTTCCTCTAGAGTCCATGAAAATGCATCCTTCTTAGTTAGTGTCATTAAAGGTGTTGCTATTCTTCCATAGTTCTGAACAGACTTGCGGTAGTAACCTGTCAAACCCAAAAATCCTCTAAGATTCTTCAATGTTTTGGGAATTGTCCAGTCCATCAAGGCCTTAATATTGTTAGGGTATACCTTGACACCTTCATGAGATACAATATGACCCAAATACTCTACCTCCTTTACTCCAAAGAAACATTTGGATGGTTTGGCATATAGTTGTTTCTCCTTTAGTAGTTGTAGCACCTTGTCAATTTGTCATACATGATCCTCCCAAGACTTTCTATATATTAGTATATCATCAAAAAATACTAACACAAATTTTCGAAGGAAGGGATTGAAAATGGAATTCATCAACCCTTGGAATGTGGAAGGTGCATTTGTAAGGCCAAAAGGCATGACCAGAAATTCATAATGGCCTTCATGAGTTCACAATGTTGTTTTTGGGATATCTTCTTCCTTCATTCTAATCTGATGATACCCTGAACAAAGATCCAATTTTGTGAAATAGATTGCTCCATGTATTTCATCTAACAATTCATCAATGACAGGAATGGGAAACTTATCTTTAATAGTGATCTTGTTGATCTCTCTATAATCTGGACACAGACACCATGAGCTATCTTTCTTGAATACCATTACCACTGGTGCAGAGTAAGAACTTTGGCTAGCTCTAATAATGCCAACCTCTAACATTTCTTCAACCATGCACTCAATTTCACTCTTTTGGGCATAAGGGTATCTATATGGCCTAATGTTAGGAGGAACACTCCCAGGAATTAGGTGAATTTCATGATCATGATTTCAAGTGGGTGGAAGGCCTTTGGGAATATCTTCAAATACTTTGGAATGCTTATCAATGATCCCTTGGAGATCTTGAGGAATAGATGGATTAGATGTTTGAACATCTAGTGAGCATAGTTGTGCAATAATGCCTTGAAGCCCCTTTTTCAATAATTTTGTCATTCCATTAGAGCTTATCACCTTACCGGGTTTCCCTATGATACCTCTTAACTCAATTTCTTTTCCTTCCAATGAAAATGTCATGAAAA
>JASDQU011310667.1:3309-15227 GCA_032191745.1 Picea mariana | reverse complement strand
AATGATTTATTCGATGTTTTTCAATTGATGAAAGCCATGCTAGAGGATCTTTACCATGAAAGAGTACAACGAATAATTCCAAAGGTTGAAGAAGTTGAATCTTCAGTAAGAGAAGAAGGAGGAGTTGAAGGTGGTGGGCCTTCAGAACCTTGTTCCCCTTCATCCTCGTCATATACAAGTGAAGCAAGTGTACATTCCTCTAAGGATAAGCAACCTAAAAAAACTCATCACTCTTCTGATAATCCTTTATTAAAGATTGATGTAAAATTTAAATTACCCACTTATAATGGTGAATTAAATGAAGAAAATCTAGATAATTGTGTTAGACAACTTGAAGTATATTGTAGGATACAAAGGATTGTTGATGATGAAACAATGATTCAACTTTCTAGTCTAAAATTGGGAGGCACAACTCTCATATGATGGGAAAGAAAAAATAAATATGATCTCAGGAAAAGTGGTAAAATAATCTCTTCCTGGAATGATTTTGTTACTTGATTGAAGAAATAGTTTTATCCATTAGCATACATGCAATAGGAAATGATGAATTGGCAAAGTTTAAGGAAAGTAAAGGTGAAAGTGTACAAGAGTATACTCAAGAATTTTGTAAGAAAGAATTGATAATGGGTATTCCTTTATATACATAGGAGACACTTCTAAAATATGTCGGTGGTCTGCATTCTTATCTCAAGCATACTATTCTTATGTTAAATCCTTCTAACTTTGATGAAGTATGTGTACAATACATTCACATTGAATCAAGTAAAAGGAATGTTAGTGATAGTGTTTCTACATATGCCTTACAAGGAAAGGATTCAGAGAAAACAAAAGAGAAAGAGAAGAAGACAACTAATAGATCATACCTTTATGATAGAAAATCCATATTCTAGAGGGAGGAAAATAATTTTTTCTTCAAGAAAGATGGGAAATAGTACATTGTTCGTGCTCATCACATGAAAACTAATAGATCTTTTGCAACTACAGGGCAGGTAAAAATAATGGTAAATGCAATAAATAGTTTAACACTTATGTCTGTAACAAATAAGAAATAAAGTGATGCTAAACATGAAATGGTTAAGTATGTTTCTCACAATCCTAAAGTGTCACAAGAAGAACAACATGAGGTTCAACTGCATACTTTGGTTACTATTCCTATACAGAAGAGAAAGCGTGTTTTTTCATTCTCATTCCCATATTCAGTATTGTTTTTTAGTTCGATTCTATTCAATGGTGTATGGATGCTAACTACAACAAAGAATGTAGATGACTATGCAATAGATGGGATTATTACTTTGATAAAAAATGCTATCTCAGTTTTCATGTTTTTTGTGGTTAGTCAGGTGATTATTGTGCAATAAGAAAGGATGGATGATACAGGAAAAGTGGGAAGGAAGTAGCCTCACTTATTACCTGAGTAAAAACAAGATTTTGGTGGTCCAAAAGCTTCTAGTGGGGAGGCTTGATCCAGGAGGATATGAAATGCTTAAAAATCATAGTTCTAAAATGCTCATGAAATTTATACCATCACGAAGTGCTCGTCGCAATATTTTTGGTGGCGTAAATGGTTCGAAAATCTAAGTCCGTATGTGAAATTTATCGTGTTCTGAAATTTTACGCCAACAGGGGAAAACAGACAAAATCAACAGGTCAAAGTCAATGGATGAAGTCAACAGTACAACTGATGACATCAACATGAAATCAAGTTAAAGTCACCATGCTGACATGGTAGCACCAGAGCATGAAAAGTGTTAGGCATTGTTGGCGTTTTCAGGCTAAGTTGGCATGGTATAGGTTTTGACACGTGGGATGTACGTACACTCACATTGAAGTACATACGATGACGTGGTCCAATGATAGGTTGACACGTGGCAGTATGGATGTTGACTATGCAGGTTGACTAGGCAGTGATGTGGCCTAATGAAAGGTTGATGCATGGTCATACGGTGTTAATTTTACAGGATGACAAGGTAGTGATGTGGAAGTCCACTGGGAAATTGACTTTGTGTATGAAGGTGAATCAAAGGGTGACACATGGCCCAATCTTAGGGTTTTAGGTGGCACCCCAGATAAGGCCAATGAGGGTCATTCCAAAAGTGTCCACCTCCAGTAGAATCGAACCTGTGACATATTCTATGGCCAACAGACTACACCAATGCGCTAACCACCCAGACTACCATGTTATTTATTTAAACAAGTGGAAAATTTTTTATTTAAGTTGATGTGGGTGCAATTTTTGGGATAATCCCTAGCCAACAGGGGATATCCCATTGACCAGAGAACAAACACGTGTCATCCAAATGACCAGGTGTCGAGAAGATAAGGGGCATTCACAATTGGAGGCCTAACGCCTAAATACTTGCCTCCCCATATGACTTGGACTTGGTTGAATAGTGGGTGCATGTTCCCTATATAGCCAGAGTGGGTTTTTTATCTTAGATACAATATGTTTTTAAAATATTTTGTAATATTTGCCTGACTTTTATGGTATTTTGCCATATTTTTGGGGATTTGAGCCTACAAAAAGGCTAGATTATTGGAGGAAGTTGGGAATTCAACCCCAAATATTTTTCTACATAAACCAAGACGATGTGCATCAAAATATAGTGATTTTATTGCAGGGATGTGGAGAGAATGCTTATAGGAGAGAGACCATTTTGTCGGTTCTCATGTTGTAAGAGGCCTTTTGATCCCATTCAAAATAGGATTTTGGTGAGGTCTTTTGCATCTGATCATGGAGATCATGTACAACAAATGCATATTTCTTTTTCAACATATTGGAAACAACTTGTTGATATAATTGATCATTTGAAGAAGAGAAATAAAGAGGTCACCATTGGAAGTGGGACCCGAAGATGTAGCCACACCTTGGTGAAATCTGTTATCAAACTTATTGTGTCTCTATTTCTCTCTTTCTGTTGTTCTTCCTTCTTTAATTTATGTACTTAATAACTATTAATTCTGCATAATAATTATGAGTTTATGTGTTTTTCATTCTTATGGATCAAGTGCATAAGATGCATAAACTTAACTTGCAAAGTTTGTTAGTAAAACCTCTCATTTTCAGATAATTATGTTAGCTAGAAGGTTGGTTGGTTTCTTAATTATAGATGATTAGAGGATTTTTAGTGATCGGGTTGTTGAAACAACTAAGGCTCAATCAAGATTAAATCTATGTAATTGTATTAAGAAAAGGGTTGGTTGGATGTAAGAGGACGAACCACTAGTTATGAAGGTGTTTTTAAACTTGAATAGAAATGCCAGAGAGTGGCTAGACTCTCTTTCAGATCCTTGTTTGTATATTTCAAGTTATTGTAAGGTTGAGTGATCTCTATTTATGAAATTCTAGTTTGAATCATGTGGTATTAATCTATGCATCCATGATAGAATAAGAGAATTCATTCAAAGTGTTGGTAGGTAGATTCATGAATCAATCAACAAAGATGGATTTGATCTTTGAGTAGGGGGAGTGATAGTCACAGAAGGAAGAACGTAAACCATTCATCTATCAGATTGAACAACACCAACCATTTGATCTGCTGAAGGGAGTGGTCAACAATTAGATCAAGGTGTGACCGTTGGATGCACATGCATTAGATCAAGGGTAGGGATTGATTATGGAGTGTGAAGGGAGGATTAAACATCGTGTTGATTCCACTTCTACAATTGGTTAGTACCATCAGATCTCCCCGATCAAGAGATCGACAGTTGTGGTTGATCCACCAATAATCACACAACTTGAATTGCAGAGTTTGATCGATGGGATAAACCACGAGTAAGTGGGATCCCAACAATCCATGGAGACTGACGATCCCCGTCCACTGGTTGATCTAACGACTGGTAAGGCCTATGGGGTTTTAGATGTGATTGTGTCTGATTTTAACCAGATAGAGAGGGAGTTGGGTCGGATTCCATACACAAATTTCATCATGAAGAAAAGGAAAACAATGGATACAAACAAAAAAGCATTCAACCAAATAACTAAAGTCATGGAAGTAGCTCGAGCACTGACAACAGTTTCGGGGAAGAATGATGATCAATATATTTGGATATCAATGAAATTTATTGTATTTTTTTAAATAATTTTCTGTGAAAATAAGACATTTTTTTAATGTAATGGACATAGTGTCTCGATTTAAATACAAGGGGTTACCAATAAGTGTCGACCAATTTTATATGAAAAATAGCCTATTATTGATATATAATAAAATATGTTTTATTTTTTTCTATTGTGTTGTCCAATGTTCTTTTGAAATGCTACATCATTGATTAAATATATGGATGATTAAATATTATAACGAAGAGATGTGAAATCTAATGATATAACAAATCAAGCCAAATTGGTCTGAATGAAGAGATGTGAATTAGTCCGGGAGGGTTATATTGGATTGTGACATTGTTCAAAACTAATGTCTCATTGTGAAATTCATATAGGTTTACATATGTCAAATTGCTACTTTTGTTAAAGGTTATGTCATGTTCATTAAAGGTTTAACTATGCACATTTCATTTTATTACTAAGATTGAGTTAAAATTTATAAAAATATAGTTTTATGGTTAAATAATTAGATTTTTTAAAAAGGAAAAATCCATTGAAAGTTCCTGATATGGATCGACCTTTCGTGGTATGTACAGATGCATCCAATGAAGGATTGAGAGCTATTCTTTCCAAATATGGTGGAGTGGTATCATACACCTTTATGAAGTTAAAACCTCATGAACAATACTATGAAACTCATGACATGGAGTTGGCAACAATAGTCCATGCTTTGAGATTATGGAGGTACTATCAAGCGGGCCAAATATTTGAGTTAAAAACTTATCAGGGTGGGTTATAATATATTTTGTCACAAAAATATTCAAATACAAGACAAATGAGTTTAAAGACTCTAAGTGAGTATGAATTGCACATAACATATGTCAAGCATACTCGAAACAAGGTTGCTAATGCACTTAGCCAGATACCTTGTATTTACTCTATAATTCCCTCGAATGTGTATTTAATGGATTGTGTTCTCAGTTCTTAGAAAAATAATAGTTGGTGTCAAGAAGTGGAAGATCTAATTAGTGGAAAATGAGCATGGATAGGCATGATTGAAGGATACTTTTTTGATGAGGATGGACTAATAATATTTTTGAGAAGGGATTTTATACCAAAAGGTGAAGGCCTTCATGAACCAATCTTGAGGGAAACACATCATGATTTATATTCCTCCCATCCAATTGTAAGGAAAATATATGTTGATTTGAACACTAATTTATTTTGGTCAAGCATGAAAAAACATGTGGCTCTGTGTGTGGCCAAGTGTTTAGAATTCCATCTTGTTAATGAAAGGAATTTCCATCCTACCATCTTGTTATATCCTCATGACATTCCTCAAACAAAATGGGAAGTCATATTGATGTATTTCATAGTGGAGTTACCATTTCATATGGATTTCTTAGTGGAGTTCGGTCAATCTTTACCATTCATTCCAATAAAACACAAATACGCGAGAATTTTAATGGGACTTGGTTACGACCTGGAACTACTTTGTGTGTGATCCCTTCACCTAAAATAACAAAACTTTGTGACACTTTCCAGATAATTAATACATGTAATTTAATAATTCAAACACAAAGGATGGAAATACCACATGATCTTGTCTTTAATTATATCATTGAAGGAATACAATTATACCGGAAGTCTCACTCCTTCATGGTCTCTTTGACCTCTGCAATTCACCGTTTCACATGACATCTCATAGACTCACTTACCTTGTCTCTCTCTATAACCTTCTAACTCTTAAAAAATATTTAATATATATTGATCCCTCAGATAGCTCATATCCTGAAAAAATATTGACTTATCTAAAAAAAATCCAAACCAGAAACTATTCATAAACTCTAGTAACAACTCGACACCTAGTAAACGAACTCAACCAAAATGTCGTCTAAATAAAATTTGAATTGTTACAAACTTAAATAATAAATTAGGGAACTAACTCCCTTGGTAAATGTGGTTTTGACTTATGAGGTCAATTCTAGAACTTGTTGTCAGATGCTCTTGCATCAAACACCCAAGGTAAAAATAATTCATGGATTCCTCTTCATGAGTCTTCCTATTGTTTTGGCTATAATATTTATCTGATTATACCTTCCATATGGTTGTATGAAATTTTTCAATTACAGGTGCATTTATTTTTTCTTATCGTCCTCCTAGATTCCAAACTTTGTGTTGTTGTTGTCCACTTGCATGACTATCTTGTTGTTGCATTTTTGTCGCATACATCCTTCTAGGATCCCAAAATTTTATTTTCCATAGTGCAACTTCCTTTTTTCTTATTCCATCATTGATCAATAGTTCATTGTTGGTGATCTTCCTCTCAGATACCTTCCTTACTAACTCTGATACTTTCACTTTTACTTGCTACTAACTTCTTCCCTTTTGACACTTTAATTATGTATAATTCCTCTTCTTGTATATTATTACTTATTTTAATAACATTGTTAGCTTGCAACACTTATTACAATCACTGGTCAATACTCCAAAAACATTGATTCTTTTCTCCATGCATCCCTCACTAGCTGCTTGGTCTTGTACCTCACTATACTTTTTGATCTCTGATCGCATCATCAACATCATATTATGCTTACAAACAAATTCCCTCATATCATCTTTTTCATTAATCTATAATTTCTTAACTTGTTGATCATGAGAGGTTATAAAATATATCTCTTTTGTTGCCTTCATTGACCACTTGTCCATTTTTTTAAATGGAATATTATTAGCTTAAAAAATTATTAATTCCTTGCCTAGTATGAGGATATAGAACCATTCACTTATATTTTGACTCTCTATTGCACAATTTTGTGCTTGAACTGATGAAATCATCCAATTGGTTCTTATATCTATGTTGTACTCATATGCATTAGTTTCCCAGGCAATTTCTTGATCTTGGAGTCTTTCTTTCTTTCATGAAAAAAAAATTTCATGCTCTGCAACTTCACATCTTCTACAGTCCTCTTTCTCCTCAACAATACCTTGTGTAAGATTTATAAAAACTATTCCTTATCCACTCCAATCTTCTGAGACATCTTGTTTCCTTCTCCCATATTATTGTTCCTGTAAGAAAGGATGACTATTTCCATCTTTAAGTATTCTATGTTTGTATATATATGCACAAAAAAACATGTTTCTAAGATCATTTTGTCCTTCATCCTGTAAAATACACTCTACAATTAAAAAGTTAAAATATAGAGTCATATTGTATTCTGCATTTATCTTCCCATTCATTCTTTATAAATATATCTTTTGGTTCTAATTATGTTGATGTGTACATGACATAATGGTTGTGTCATGTCTCTCTCCTACTCCATACTATCTTGTCTTGGAAAACTTTGTCTTATCTTCTTTTTTCTCAAAATATTGGTTAAATTCTAAAACCTCTTCCTTAATTTTCTCTTTATCTTTCCTCCCCTGCACCAACATTTTGAGTTTTATTTTCATTTCCACTCTCTTTATCTCCATTTCTCCATCTCCTTGACTTATACTATTATCAATTCCTGGATTGTTTCTAATAACAATTCTGAACTCTTTAATTGCTATTATCTGCTCATGTTCATTAAATGAAATCTATAAAAAAAAATACATTACCTCATCCTTTGTTTTCTTGGTTTCACCATATTCTCACAATTCATTATTTTTTGCTGCAAATGTATGGATTATTTATTTATTTGTACATTTTTCATATGATATTGTTTTTTCATTTATCGTCTGTTGATCATAATTTACATCATTGTCTTCTTCACTACTCATACAAACAACTTTATGTTCACCGAGCCTCTATGGTGAATATTCCTCTTCAACTTCAAGGAATTTATCTCTGTCTTCTTGGATTATGTGGTCCATAGTATCCTCTGGACTATATGAAATATATTGAGCTGAGTTCTCCTTATCAGATTCCTCCTTGTCATATTTACATTGTTCTGATTGACATTCATAAATATGCACGACATGCATCTTCCTTTATTTTCCAAATTCCCTATGTCCTTAAACTTTAACAAAATTATTTCAAATATATTCAGGTAAACATTTAGCAAAAGAAAATATAACCAAACCATTATACCTATGAGTTTACTTCTCTCTTCATAATCTTGTAGAGTTTCAATATGAACTCCTCTATCTCTTATAGTTTCCCAACTCTCCTTGATGTCTATTTGAGTTTCATTAAATTCTTTATTACTGTACTCATGAAACAATATTGAACTTCTTTCTTCTATGGAAGTTCCTTGAGATTGTCTATCTTTAGAAGATTCTATCCCATGTTGTTTTTCAAAAGAATAACTTTGTTCTTCTTGCATTTCTGCTTCCTTTTTAATTCCTTTCTTTTGTTCATCTTCATTCTCTTCAGTCTCTGGAAATACATACTCACACAAACAATTAGTTTGAATTTCATGATACTCCTCTTCCTCACTTTATGTTACTACCATCCATTATTTGTGTTGATCTGATCAAATCATCAACTCATCGTCATCCTCTCCTAGGATTCATCCTTGATCAGGTTCACAATAGTGAACTTCTACCTCACACTCATCTATCTTGAGTGATTCTACCTTCTTCAAAAAATATTTCAACCTGTGTCTCTAATCTCTTACAATCAATTATTTAATAGGCCATCTAGCCTTATTTTTCATTATCCAACCACATCTTTGGGTTTCTTCAGATTCTTGTAGCAATTGTTCCACATAATTCTGTCAGGCCTTTCAATCATTTCCCTATTAAATTCTTCATCACTCGTTCTCTACTTGCCATCTTCTCTGGCATATTATTTCCTCTTAATGTTGCATTTCTTTGAACCACTCTCATGACTATCAATAGTCATCTTCATCTTTCATTTTGTGATATTTTCCATGTCCACCATGAGTTTCAACCAAGATTACTAATTGTAACAAGTNCTCTTCTCCTCACTTGTCTCTCTACACACTACTCACACTTTCCTCAGAAATTCCATTGTTCTCCACTTTCCAATATCAGCTGGAAAAAATATAGAACACCCCTTGTTGTAAGGCTCTATCTATGAAAAGCTTATTTTGTTAGACCTTTTCGTTGTTACAACCTTCTTGTTGTAATCTTCTCCTATAATATCTCTTTGATGCTACTTACAAACAATACTTGAAAGATCTATTTCAAAATCTTGTCCCACCTTTCCTTTTAAACCTTGCTCCTTTGGCTAGAATCAAAGTTCTTTGTCAAATATTCTTTTTCACTTTTATCAGTCCAAATCAATTTGAAAAGGTAAAAACCATATTAAATGTTAGATCTAACCACATCTTCATTTCCAAAAATTCTTTTCTTCAACCCCTACAAGTTTCTTTATTGTATCCTTTCTTTCTCTTGCACTTGTGGTTCTTTGATGATTTTAATTCCCTACAAACATTCAAATGAGTTTTTATTTATTCTCTGATGCCAAAATCGATGAACTTATTGTTCAATTTCCCACAAGCATGAAGTTATAAGTAACTTTATAGAAAATTTAAACTCGAGGTGCTCTTAATTTTTTTTCAGGCCCTATTATTTACCATATACACAAAGGCACTTAGACTTGTCGTTGACACCAAGATTTCCTTGTCAATTATGAACATTCCTTTTGTGTGGTTATTATCCCTTTGTCATCCACATGACCAACTTCTATAACTAGAGATAAAATGCATTTGTTAACTCTTTCGAGGCTATCTTCTTATCTGTTTAATCCATAAGACCATAGACCATGGCTAGGAGTTACTTTGTGGGGGTTGGTATACTACTTTAATGAGGTGGTATTCTCCTTAGTTAGGCAAGTGATCGAAGATTGGGATTCAAAAATGTTATTGATGGATCCACGTTCATTCACCATTGTCCACACGTATGAGAGTGGTTATCCTAAGAAACTATGTGGATGGTCAAAACTTAGCTAAACCTCTATGACTTTCAGTGTGCATGATCACCCTAGATCCTTGATCCTCAAGTTTATCAACAATCAATAAAAATGATCCAACATTCTAAAAAGTCAAATGGGATATATAATGTCCATTGTTGATATCAATCTCAGATCATATCTATAACATTGATTGTTCTTAATTAAATTCCAAATCCTCATTGTGGGCCACCATGGGGACTGACTTTAGCCTAGAATATCTCGGGGGCCCTTATCGTGGGATATAGGCCCTATTTGTGTTAAACTCCTTGTACTTTGTTGATATGCGTAGACTCAACATCATCGATATTCACCCCCAATCAATGGTTAGATCTTGACTCATGGACGACCCTTAATAATTAAACAATGTAATTTAAAACATTATCATCGTTGATCCTATCATGATCGACAGTGGATCATTCTCCTCCATATAATTCTTTTCATTTCCATTCCAAATATGCCATGTCTATTGGAACTCCACATGTCAGCTGCTGACGTATATTGTCACTAGGAATTCAAGACTCTTATCACTTCCCAACAATCATAAATCTTGATCGATGAGATATGAAATGAACAAGAACCGTCTATTTGACGATATGATATCCACCATATGATATCCTTTACGTCTATTAGTGCCATGTGTATCAAATCACCGGGACACCGAACCTCATGATGACATACTTAATCAAGTGTTAAGCTAATGAAAAATATCTAAGAGACGATATCTGCTATGATATGATTCATCAATCTATGTTCTTCGACCAATCCTGACCATCCATTCCAATAAAACACAAACACACAAGAATTTTAATATGACTTGGTTCATACCTAGAACTACTTTGTGTGTGATCCTTTTGATCGCAATCAAAAAGCCTCGTTACTATGTCCAGATAATTTATAGATGTAATTTAGTCATTCAAAAACAACGAATGACAATAGCACACAATATGGTCTTTCATTATATCATTGAGTGAATAAAATTATATAGGAAGGATCACTCCTTCATGGTCTCTCAAACCTCTGCAATCCACCCTTTCACACTCACTTGTTCTCTCTCTCTTTCTATCATTATAACTCTTAAAAAACACTCAATATATCTCAAGCCCTTGGATATCTCATATCCTAACAAAATCTCGAGTTATCTAAAAAAAAAACAAATATGGAAATAGTTCCTTATTGATGTTTTGACAACATAGGGAATACATTCTTCCATATATATATATATATATATATAGTATCATATAATATATGACATGATATTTATAATAAAATGTATAAATATACTTAATAAATAAGTAGTCACTTATTATCCAAGGGACACATCCTTTCATGGATGGTCACCATATGTTCTATATATATGGAACTCTTATCATTGTAATAATATATCAATCTATTATAGTAATTTTGTCTTAGAATTTTCTATTGTACTCATGTCTCTGTGCATGGTTATTCTTCTTGTGATCTTGGTTATTACTGCTACTATTGTTCATGGTTTATGCTTAAGTTCATGTAAATTTGTAAATAAATTGAAAGTAATTGAACAACATCAAACTCTAACATGCTATTAGAGAAGCGTTATTGAAAGAAGACTATTGCACAGGAATTGACCTTCTACAGTAGCGTGTCATAACTTTATTACAATTTTTTGTTTTGCTGCAACTACAACTCATGTTAAAGCTTCTACACTCTTCCAACAACCATGGTGAACCGTATTTTAGTGGAAGATAGGCTTGATGGAACAACCATCTTCATTTGTTGGAAATATATATTGCTCATCACTCTAAAAGAGAGTGACCTAATGAAGTACATTGAAGAAATTGTACCAAAATCAACTGATGATGAAGAAAAATATCAATGGAGGAAGAATGATGAAAAAGATAGAAATATCATCATCTATTCTATGAGAGACCATTTAATCCCTCACATATCCAACTTGAAGAAAACTAAGTCAATGTATTATGCCTTGAAGAAGTTGTTTCAGAGAAA
>JASDQU011310666.1:7842-20802 GCA_032191745.1 Picea mariana | reverse complement strand
AGATCATTTAAAAAATACAAGAGTACCCAAGTGCATTAGATAATTTTGTGTGGAAGAATGATTTACCATGGTATCAAGATCGCCTATATTTATGTAACAATTCTCAACTCAAACAGAAGGTCCTTTTGGAATTTGATGCAAGAGAATTTTACCTCTCGAACTTGGTGATACAAGGGAGGATCGTTGAAACACACAAAAAATTACACCATGCACCGTACTACAAAATACACAACGGAAAAGCAAAACAAAAGTACTTTTGCCAAATAATAAGGAAATCAACTGGAAACTAAAACACTAGAAAAACCACGAATTTCAACACCATTTGTTTATTGATTCAATGCATATAACATATTTTTCTATATTACATCTTGCCTGGGCTAAGAGATAGTTGTTAATTGTGCTTGCGTGGCTGAAAACCACTACGAAATCATCCAGAGGGTAATGGTATGCGTGTATGGGCTGAGATTTTGTTTCACCCTTCTTGCATGCTCTCCCAACCTGGAATATTTCTCTCTAGTCTACCTTCCACGATTTCCTCACTTCATGGTTCACCAACCCCTTCAAAATTGTGCTCATTTATTTTTTTTAAACTCCTCCTCAACTCTAAAATGATTTTCCTTCTCTCCAAGAACAAATTGTTACCCAAACGTCCCTTGGCTTCAGAGTGTTCACCTTCTTCTTGGTGTTAACAATTTTCCTTTTGGGCACCATATCCTTTACCTAACCATGTCTGAGAAATGTTACTTCCATTATGGAAATTCAATAAGCGTTGTAACAACGTTTTCATAGGAGGAAATTCAATTTTCAACAAAATCCATATTCTACAGGAGTTTCAGCATGTGTTTCAGCATGTATTTCGACATGTGTTTCAACACAAGTTTCAGCATACACAAGAGTAGTTGCACAAGTAAAAGTAGTTTGAATTCATAGCAAATTGATTAAATGGAATGAATCACTAACATAATCCTTATTCAACTTATGCCTAATTTGCAAAATAGAAATATTTTTGGGTGATATGGATTGCCTGAGCCCAAGGATGCTCCTACATTAGACACCCCTGGTAAGAAAAACATGAGCTCTGGATCATGTGTAGATCATTGTTGAGGTGAATATTTCAAAACATGTTCTAACTGATCTTTAGTCACCCACAATGCATCCTCTACCCCTCGATTCTTCCACTTGATTAAATATTCCATGTACTCCTTCCGGTGAGTCTTGTTACCAACTCTTGTAGAAAGAATTTCTTCAATGTACTCCTTTGACTTAATTGGTAGATGTTGTTCCCATTTGTTGAGGGTACCTTTATCTTCTCTTTCGTCCCCTTCCTGAAACTCATAGAGGTTAGCAACATTGAATTTAGGAGATATGTCAAACTTCTCCAGAAGTTCCAGCCGATAAGGATTATCATAGATATTTTTCTGAATTCAACATGGGCCTATATTCTTGTATTTTAGTTTATTATAGGTGCCTCAAGGAAATCGCTCCTTCCTCGAGTGAGCCATGACCAACTCACCCTCTCATAATACCTTATGTCTCCTATGTTGATCTGCTCTTTATTTATAATTGTCATTGTTGGTCTGCAATTTCTTCTTTACTTGTTCTTGTAATTCATGCATATTGTCCACAACATTCACATCAATGCTCTTCTTGCCTTCTAAATATGGAAATGGAACCAAATATACCACACTTTTTGGTGACCGTCCATAAACAATTTGAAATTGACTCTTTCTCGTAGATCTGTTCACATAATCGTTATATGCGAACTCAGCTTGGGATAATGCCAAATCCCATTGAGTAGGATTCTTTCCACTTAAACTTCTCAACAAATTTCCTAGAATCTTGTTTAGTAATTCTATCTAACCATCCGTTTGAGGATGATATACCGAACTGTATAGAAACTATGAGCCTAATTTTTTCCAAAGTGTCGTTCAAAAATTCCCAAGAAATCTGGTATCACGATCTGAAGTAATACTCCATGGAAGCCCATGCAATCGAACCACCTCCTTGAAAAACAATGAAGCTACCTCACTAGCATCGCTAGTCTTCTTACATGCTATGAAGTATGCCATTTTTAAAAATATATCCACAACTATCATTGTTGAGTCATGTTTTCTCTTTGTCATAGGTAATCCTAAGAAAAAATCCATATTGATATCCTCCCAAGGTCCTTTGGGCACTGGAAATGGAGTATAGAGTCTCGTGTTCTGACTTTTTCCTTTGGCTAGTTGACATAGCCTACAACCTTCAACAAACTTTCAGACATCTTTATTAATGTTGGGATAGAAATATCTCTCTTTCACCAAGGTTGTGGTTGTATCAATCCCAAAATGCCCTCCTAAGCCATCACTATGCAACTCTTTAATGAGATTCAGCCGTATGGAAATTCTGGGAATACACAATTGTCGAATTAAAAATAATAATAATAAATCCTCTTGGATATGGTAGTCTAGATTGGTGTTATATCTAAACTCCAAGGATCCTTACACGCCTTCCAAGTTTATGAGAAATCTGCATATTCTTCATACAATGTCTTTAGACAATTCAGACTTACCACTTCTACTAACATGGTATTGAGTAATGTTTTCCTCCGACTTAATGCATCAACTACCTTATTAGACTTCTCGGACCTGTGTTTCAGCTCAAAAATAACTTTGCAAGAATTCTGCCCATTTAGTATGTTTTTTATTCAACTTACCTTGGTTGTTAATGTACTGCAGAGCTTTGTGATCTGTGAACAAGACAAACTCCTTCGGCAGTAGAAATGTCATCATTTCCTCAATGCTTGCACAATAACATAAAATTCATGATCATAAACATAGTACTTCTTTCTAGACTCATTCAACTTCTCATTGAAAAATTCCATGGGTCTACCTTCTTGACTTAGAACTAATCCAATTGTTGTTCTGCTAGCGTCACAATCAACCTGAAACACTTTGTTAAAATATAGTAATGCTAATATTGATTGTGTTTTTACTCTCTTCTTCAATTCTTCAAACGACTTATCTCCTGCTACAGTCCACTGGAACACTCCTTTCTTCATACATTCTGTAAGAGGCACACATATTTGGCTAAAGTTCCTAATGAATTTCTGATAGAATCATGCCAATCCATGGAATCTCCCCACATTGAATGTGCATCTTGGTGTTGGTCATTCGATAATAGCCTTCACTTTCTCAGGGTCCATTTTAAGTCCTACCTTTGAAACCACGAAACCTAGGTACACCAATTCTCGCTGCATGAATATACACTTCTTCAGGTTTATCAATATTTTTCTTTCTTCAAGAACTGTAGTACTTCCCTCACATGCTCAACATGTTATGTTCTACTCTTGCTAAAAATCAATATATCATCCAAACCACAAACTTACCCAAAAATGGCGTGAAGACTTCGTTCATCAATCTCATGAACAAGTTGGGTGCATTGGTTAGTCTAAATGCCATCACTAACCATTCAAATAATGCATCTTTCGTCTTGGATGCAGTCTTCCATTTGTCACCTTCTCTTATTTGAATCTGTAGATAACCACTCTTCAAATCATTTTTTGTAAAATATTTTGAAGCACTCAGGCAATCCATAAGGTCATCCATTCTGGGCAATGGAAATCGATACTTGATAGTGATCTTTCTTATATCATGTGAATCAGTACACATTCGTCATTCCCATGTTTTCTTTGGAGTCAAAATTGTTGGTACTGCACAAGAACTTATAATTTCTCTAATCAATCCTCTATCAAGTAACTCCTGCACTTGTCTATTCACCTCTTCATTCTCTTCGAGGTCATCCTATAAGGTGCTTTATTAGGTAAAATCGATTCGGGCATTAAGTCAATTTGATGAGAAATACTTCTCATTGGAGGTAATCCCTTTGGCAGATCATTAGCAATAATTTCCTTAAATCCATCCAACAACGACTTTATTTTTGTAGATACAAATTTGAGTCCTCTACACTTTTCACTTCTTTCAGAATCACTACTAAACAAAATGTTGATCTTCTTTCTTCCTGTAAAAAGATTTAGCAGAACATAACATGATTCTATTGTTACTCGTGTTTATATCAGCACAATTTCTTGTTGTTGGTATTGTATTCTCCAACATTGGTGTTAATTTATATCGGTGTCCATCTTTCTTGAACTCATATGTTTTTTCCTTACCATCATGGTGAACTTTTCGATCGAATAACCATGGTATTCCCAACAGTATGTGGCACGCATCCATCTCAATCACGTCATATAACACATACTCCTGAAAACTCCCTATTTGAAAATTCAATAATCATTTATCAATCACAGTCACTTGTTGTCCCTTGTTCAACCAAGAAACATGGTAAGGGTTCGGATGGTTCAACCTTGTCAAGTGTAGTTTGTTCATGACTTCATTGGATACAAAATTTTATGTACTTCCTCCATCTATAACCAGGTTACAACATTTTCATTGAACCTTACATTTTGTTTTAAAAACTTTCTTTTGTTGTTCTGGTTCCTTTGCCTCTTTTTGTTCAGATTTAAGAAATACTCTCTGGAACAACAAATTATCACCTTGTTCTTGTTGAATAACAGTCACATTTTATCCAACTACTAAATCTTCTTCATCCTATGTGACTTGTGCACGTGCTTCACCTCTTCTCCCTGAAGTTTTCCTTTCTGGACATTTAGACTTCTTGTGTCCCTCTACACCACAGTGGTAACAAGTAATTACATACATTCTCTTTCCTTTTCCAAATATTCCTCTAGATCTACTAGCATTACTTCCTCCGCTGCCATCTTGACCACTGGCAGATTCTTCTTCCTTTTTGTTGCCTTTAGCATTCCCTGTTTTACCTCATCCTTTGGAACCTCTTCCTCTACCTCTAGGTTGTGTTTTCGCCTTGATATTTTCTTCTCCTTCAGAGTAAATTGATAATCTTGAACAACAACGTAGAAATAGTGTGTTCTCATTTCATCTTGAATTAAATACTTTAACCCATTTACATGCCTTGCAACTTGTTGGAATTTTGGTTCTTTGAGGCTTGCTCTAAGTGATAGCCTAAAGAACTCTTTAGTGTATTTGTGAACATATGTCTCCCTTTGTCTAAGGTTTTGGAATTGTGGGAAAAAATTATGTTGGTAATCAACATGAAGAAATTTCTCTTTAATCTTGGTAACCATCTTCTTCCACGTTCTAATTTTCTCCAACTGATTATTCACTCTATCCTTATGCAACATATCCCCCCATAGTGTTGCATGGACTTTCAGTTTCGTAACAGCAAATATTACCCGATTTGGATCCTGAACATTTTCATACTTGCATTATCTTTCGAGTTCTCCAATCCATTCAATGAGAACATCATCTCTACGACTACCATCATAATAGGAAACCTCAACCTTTGCACTACCCCTGTTACTCAAATACGAAATCAACCTAACTGCTATGTATCTTTCATCATCATCCTGTTCATCTTCGATTTCTTCTTCTGGCTCTGACTATACTTCATCATCTCCATTCCTACGATTTTCCAATTCCTCTATTATTCATCTCAAATCTTCTAGTTCTCGATTTCCTTCACCCCCTCTTCTTGCTCAAAAGGGAAAGTGCATTGCAGAAATGTGATAGGGATTGAATTCCCAACAAATCAATGATCTTGGTTTAGTTGGAATCCAAGTATAAACCCAAAATATCAGAAGATATGATGCACAAGAGGCGTCCATTATCATTTCACTATAGTCCAAGACCATCAGATTGAGGAGAAGTCAGAGGTTGGGAAGAATTAGATCTCAATCGACGGATCTAAAGCAGGAGCTTTAGGAGGTTTTCCAACCATTAATATCAAGGAAGGAAATGAGTCTTCTGATCTAAGAAACATTTCGGGAGTTATATTGATCATTCGATCAAAATAAAGTGGAAGGATATGATAAGCAAGGCCAAAGGCCCAAGATCCCAAATAGTCAAATTCCCGACAATCGTTGGATCATGTTAATATTTTTGGATTAAAGAAGGACCATTAGATGAAGTCGAGTTACTCAAGGTTTATTCTTCAAGGAATCGCACTTCGGGAGAATTGGGAAGTGCGAAAAAGTGAATAACCCGAAGGCTGAAGCCCCGGAGTCATGAAATCTCGTCAACCGTTGGATCAGGAAATCCAGTCAACCATTGATCTGGAGTAACAACTGTCAGAGCGTGGTCAACTCTGGCCTTGACCTACTTCGATTATAAACAAATCAGATGAGCCAAGAAATATCAAACCCTAGAGTTCTGGAATAAACAAGCCATAGGATCAAGACAGGAAAGATCTACGGTGATAGATCTATTCATCACTTCGCCAATTCAGGAGGATTAGATTGAAGTCTCAAAAGTGTCATATTCTTGAAGCAATGGAAACTGTCAGATCAATAAGAAACTTCAGATGAACCTACTGTTACGAGGAAAATATCTCGATGGATAGGAGTAAACCACAACAAACGGAAATGACTGCACAAATCAAATCTAATCTCAAATATGCTATATAAAAAAATATGCTAGAAAGACAAGATAAAATGCCTACCTTGTCCAGACGTTCGATGAAGTCCACCGTTGAGCATTTCACTCAAAGAAATACACCTGCAACTTGTCCTCAATAACCAATAAACACAAGCATATGGTGATAATATATAAAGTTATAACATTCAATAGCATAATCCATCATTATTCATAACAAATACGCCCATGGAATAATAATTCAAATATTTGCAAGATATCAATTGGTCGAGAAAAGGGTATGTCTATTAAAATGTAATCAGCAGAAGTGAATGAATTACAAACTTCTGTGTCGGCACGGTTCAGAACCAATAAACTAATTCCCTTCTAGTTGGGTCTCCACCACTTCAATCCTCCACCAAAGGCAAGCTCATGTAAGAGAGACAATGAGATTCTTAATCAAGTAGGGAAGATCTTGGGGGATGAACAATGTATTCATACTTAAAAGGATAAAGGGATGTTGACTCAATATGAAGTGAATAATTTCTCCAGGGTAACTTTGCTCTCAAAGTTGAATTATTCTCCTCTTTTTCCATAGCTCGGATTTGGCCCATTTATAGACTTCAAGTAGAACTAAAGGGCCAAGTCAGAATTTTTCCAGTATATGGAAGGTCAAGGATCATGGATCTCGTGACGTGACATGGAAACCTGACACCATTTTTTAATTTTGGGCACAAAACCTTATGTACGCGGGTTGTAGTGGTGCAAATTGCGTATACGCATGATGTATAATAGATAGGGTGTGTATATGTGGAAAAATAATGTTTTTAGCTCTCGGATTTGAAAAAAGGGACTTCAAGTCTGCTTAGGGAAATGGAAAAAGGCCTTCTAAGAAAATTTGCATAGGGTGAGGAAAATCTTGCTATAACAGATGCCCCCTAATGTGTGAGGTCATAGGAGTATCTGTGATGGACGAAATACATTATAATACCTAGAAGTGGAGTAATGGAGACCCATTTGGACGAACTAGTTGCTCATTACAATCTATATTGACTTTGCACACATGGCTGCCAATTTGAATTACACTGTAGATCCATGTGAAAATATACCAAATAGTTGTTCATGGCCATGAATAGGCAATACAAAGGTGGCTACATGTCAAAGGCTATCATAGTCATGAACAAGGCCCAGTAAAACTAGTCTCAAAATCAATCTAAAGATATCTGTATACAATGGAGTACAAACTGATCTCCCATGATCATTGAAGTCACATAGGTACTGGTCCAAATGAAAGATAGCAACAACTCAGGAAAGCTGCGACTATGGACTGATGTCTTCAAGTCTTCTACATGTTCCACCAAAGGTGCTAGTCTACATCGTGTGAATAAAGGAGTTGAGGTTGAACACAATAAGACTTTGTTTGATTATCGATCATTAAGGTATATCGTTAACAAACACGAGACAACCTACTGATAATGAAAGTAGGTATCAAGGCACCGAGTACATTCTTGCAACTGTGAATAGAGGTGTCTGGGTCGAACACTTGAAGAATCCATCGATCAGAAGACATTGATGTCTTCTCAACTGTTGATGACGAGGGAACCTACCATTAATGACTACAAGCCTCTAGGTCTCGTCTCCAGAATAGATGAGTTGAATTAGATGGAAGGAGACCCATTGAAAGGAGAGCATTGAGGCATCTCTCATCATTCATCATGAGGTACAAAGTAGGAGCTTGATGATTTGGAGGAAATCGGACGAAGAACATGTTCACTAATCAACGACCCTATGCGTCTTTCACGTGTGCCAGATGCAAGTGGTACATGAAAAAGACCCTATCAATAGTAGCCAATAAGTAAAACTGTTGACAAAGGCGAGGAAACCACCAATAAGGCTAATGGCATCCAAGACACTGCATGAATCCCAATGTGTGAATAGATTTCTTTCCGTCGAACAGAAGGTAAGCCACCCAGTCAGCGACCAATGATGAAATGTTGACTGTTGGATTCAAGGTTACTTACCAATGATGAAATTAGGACCAGGGTGCACAATAGGACTACAACTTCATGTAACTCTGAGACACACTGAGGGTATGGCCAACATGCAGAGTCAAGAGTTATGAAGAATGGCCAACATAGGTTGATAGACATCCTTTGAACAAGAGCATGAGACATATGGAAGACTCTAGTAGCATAGACTCAATGATGAAACTTTGATATGCAGGAGGCATAAATCAAACTCTCCATACGGACTGGAAGAGTAACCAGTCGGGGGAGTAAACTCTACATAATGAGCTCAACTTCCTAAGGTCATGCTAAACCCAAAATTTTGATGACAAGTGGACTCAAAGATTTTGTGCTTTGTTCAAAGGTGACATGACTGCTGCCAATATAAGATAATATTATTTTCCTGCTCGTCATTTTTTGGTTTTTCATAGTTAACTAAATGCTATGATATAGAGGAATAAATGAGTGTCGCAAGTAAGCAATCTAGTTCCAATAGTGAAACATACCTATGCTCAATGCAAGGAGGTGCATGTGGCAGATGGACACTCGAGGGAATGTTTCCTCTTGGGTATAGGGTGTCAAGATGCAAAGGATATAAACAAGGCTCTACTTGGCTAATGATGCAAACTACTAAGGTGAAAGGCCTATAACGCAAAAGTGAAAACTGACAATAGGCTCAAGATTGCAAGCAAGAGAATGAGATGCAATTACAACTTAATGCCAAAAAATGTCATTTTTCGTAATCTTAGTCTACTTGTTTTGAAAAAGGGATAAACTTGCACCAAATAGACGTCCTTTCAAATCCAATTTACGAGTGTGAAAGAGACAAGTTAACTCGACAATATTTTCGCTTTTTGAGAGAGTCGGAAAAGATCTTAAATTAGACTCATTGGGGGGTTTCTAGGTGGCATGTCATGGGGGAGGCCAAGGCTCCCATGCAAGATTTATGTGAAAGGTTAGAAACTTATGGATAGTTGACACAAGCTTGGGAAAACCCAAATCTTTCCAAGTCGAGGAGGATAAATTTCTAGCGGTGGTTACCTTCTCAATGATATATCAAACCTATTATCTGAAAAGGAATAGGAGGAGGAATTTGATACCCCACAAGACCATCCCAATCAAAGGGAGCTTCTCCAAGACTTGGAGGGAGAGTACTCGGGGAGAGTAAAACTCTCTCTTGTTCAGAAGGTGCAGAACTAAAGATGTTAATGACATGGTCGAGAGATGTCTCACTCCATAAAACAAGAGTGGGGTCAGGTGATGATTGCATCGGCATGAATGTCGTGTCAATAAAAGGAGAAGTAGAGTGTTGGGAAACCAAATATGACTCAGAACCCAAAGGGCCCCTAGGTAAGGACCACACTTCTTGTACCACAACAATAGCGGGGCACAGACGAGTAAGGTGATCTCCTTTGCAAATCCTACAAAGGAACTTGGAATTACGTCTTACACGTCTAGGCTTCTCAATCATATGAATGCCCCTAACATCACTCACAATGGCTAGTGACATGCTCTCAGCATGACTAACAAAGGCTGGTGGTTCATCTCCCACATGATGCACAGAGGTTGGAGATGTGATGTCAGTATGACTTACAGAGACTAGAGTGGTGCCCCTAGCATGACTTGCAGCGGTTGGTTGCGGGACTTCAACATGGCTTGCAGAGGTTTTTGACCAATCTTCAACATGACTAGCAGAGGTTGGTGATGGAATTCCAGTATGAGGGACTGGACTAGTGGTAGTGGTTAGTTGTGGCATTTGATACCAAGGTCTCGGGAAAGACTAGTTTTGAGAAATTACAAGCCAGGAAGGATTTTGGTATACAACCTGTCCCTGTATGGACATGTAGTATCCTCCACCTAATTGATTCATAGATGTTTGTACAGGAATCATCACTGAAGCAGATGTATGCAAAGAGACAAAATCATGACACAGATTATTTAGGTGAGGATATATGTTCCCCCCATGTGATGGGGTTCCGTGAAGGGGGTAGGTCGTACCATAAAAATGATTCCCTCTGTATGAAATACCAAAGGAAATATGGAGATCCACCATGGGAAGAGTGTTCGTAGGAACTAGCATGACGAACAAAGGATACATTGATGGGGTGTAATAAGTATAATAACCACTCATCTAAGCGCTTGCTCTAGAAATAGTGAAGCTAGATTTGGATCCGTAAGAAGGGAGATTCCAACCCCCCACTGTGAGATTCGGTTAAGGGATAAGACTTCTCTCAAATGAAGATGCATACAACAGAGCCATCGTGCCCTCGGGTGAGTGTATGGGCATATTAAGAGGGAAATGATTAGAGACCCAAGGTATTGACTGAGTATCACGATTTTGCATGCCATTATGAAACACGGATGGATTTTTTCCCATGAAATGAGTGAATGTCATGGGGGAGGTAGCGGTAAATGAGGGAGCCAAAGGAACTCCACTATCCATGATAATGAAAAATCAAGGCACAATACAAAATCCTAAGGTCAACTAATAATCAAAGAACACACCAAAATAAAACAAAAGGCCAATATGCACACAAACGGGATAAAGTGGATGAAAGGGGATTCCCTCTCTAATGTAGGTATGCCTCACCAAAGAGGGGTCTGAGACTCCCTTCTAAAGATCGAAGGTATCAGAATCAATTATAAGGGCCCTCGTGGGATTAACAACCAGTTGGTTAGATCCCACCGGAGAGGTAATCCTCCATAAAGGTTGTGTGTTGTCTGGCCCTTCTCTGACCCAAGGTGCCTACAGAATAACCCTTGCAAGTAACCTATGTGGTACCTATGTTAAGAAACTAAGCCACCACGATATAATTGATGCCCAGGCGAATAGTCGTAAGTCAAGTCCACCATATGGGAAGGGTAACAAATCCTGGAACCATGAAAGCATCGCCTCCCACAGAGGTAAAGGTACTAGCAAGATCCCCATATATGAATAGATCCCCAGAAATATATCTGACACTAAGAAAGTATTGGGGGGATATCCCCTCAACCAACCTCATGTGATGTCGTGCTTAACTCCGGTGTAAGCGGAGCCTCCTGACATCACCAATTATACAATGGATTTCACCACTCCCTTAGTTAAACACATATGTTGATTTAATAGACATGGATAAGTTTACTCACAAAATCCTATTCTAAGGCTCTAAATCCTAAGCTATTTTGTTCACCCTAGAAAATAAAATCGTTTCTAATCAATTTTAAATTATCAGCATTAATTTTAGTGGCCTTGCTTACTAAAAAAGGTGTGGACGTGAAACTAATGGTGTTATGACTCAGCGAGTAAAATAAATGAATATGAATACAATGCAAAGTCCTAACTTTAATTCCCAATAAATGATATGCTTTTCAAAATGAAATTTTCAATTTAGTTTTGCAATTCCAAATAATATGCAATCTTTCATTACATGTACTAAGATCAATGATAAAGACTCAAAAGATCAAATGCCAACACTGAAAAATGCCTAATATTTTTGTATTTTCAATATAAAAGAATGAAAATGCAAGGACCGAATAACAAATTGATATTAAAACTCTATTGTATGTAAACAGAGACAAACCAAGTAGGGTTTCAAGAAGAAAACACCCAACCAAATATGCAAGGACAATCAAATGAAAAGGATGATGAGAAAGGCATCGCCCAAAAATTCAACCAAAGAAAGGTTTCCTATCATTCCACGGACACTTAACAGTCATAACAGAGACCCAAGAAGACTCAAGAACTATCAAATCTTACCCAACAACCAAGCAACACAGGGTGATGTACGCGAATGTTCAGGAGAAAAACACATATATACGCTTCTTACAGAAGGACAACATGCATATGCATGTGACTATCAGGTAAAAACCCGTGTATATATGTTAAAACACAACTAGGCTAAGGAGAAGGCTAAGAAACTCAAACTCATAATGAATAGAGGTTTTCAAGCAGTCATACAACAAGAAACTCAATATAAACGAGAGCAATCAAAGGAGAAAAACACTCCAAAACCCAAAAAGAAGATTTTATCCCCAGTATGGTCTCCAATTTTGTTACAAGGAAAATCTCTCTATGGCTAGGGGTAAACCACAACAGATGGAAATGGCTGCACAAATCAACTCTAATCTCAGATATGTTATATAAACAAATATGCTAGCAAGACAAGATAAAAGGCCTACCTTGTCCAGACCTTCGATGAAGTCCACTGTTGAGCACTTGACTCAAACCAATACACTTGCAAATTGTCCTCAACAACCAAGAAACACAAGCATATGGTGTTAATATATAAAGTTGTCACATTCAATAGCATAAACATTCATAAAAAAATACGCCCATGGAATAATAATTCAAATATTTGCAAGATATCAATTGGAAGAAAAAAACATTTCTATTAAAATGTAATCAGCAGAAGTGAATTAATTACAAACTTTTGTGTCGGCATTGTTCGGAACCGAGAAACTATGTCCCTTCCAGCTGGGTCTCCACCATTTCAATCCTCCACCAAAGGCAAGCTCGTGTAAGAGAGACAATGAGATTCTCAATCAAG
>JASDQU011310664.1:0-18515 GCA_032191745.1 Picea mariana | reverse complement strand
AATGGATGATGAAGTTCCAATCCTTGATGAGGAAAACTATTCTACTTGGAGAATAGAAATGAGAGTGCATTTGAAGGAAATGGGAGTGGGTATTTGGAAGGTAGCCATTGGTGGATCAGTTTCCTTGAAGACAAAGTCAAATTTTGCAGCTCAAAGGGAAGGAAAGAAGAATGATGCATTGGCTCTTAAGACCATTCTTAGTGGAATCTCAAGCCCTATGAAAGAGAGCATGGGACAATGCACTTCCACCAAGGATATATGGCTAAAGCTAGAGGAGACATACCAAAGAAAGAAGGAATATATTGAAGACAACTCCATCAAGACAAATGAAGGTAAAGAATCTTCAAAAACTCTTGATTGCATTATTTCTAAATGTGATGATGTTGGATAAAAGGAAGATCTTGAATACAATTCAAATGAAGGAAAAGAATCATGTGACAATGTTGGCAAAGAGGAAGATCTTGAAGACATTTCAAATGAAGGTGAAGAACTCCACAAACCCTTGATTGAAATAATTCAAAATGTGATGATGTTGATTTTTTCTCTACAAGTGAAGAAGAAAATCTAGAAATAGTTTGTGTAGAGTTTGATGGTAGTTATCCTATGGAAAGAATAGAAGAAGAACTATCAGAACTTCAAAAGAAAGTTGAACAAGATCTATATGAATATAGCAATGACCATTATTATATAGACTATAGCTATCTTTCAGATAACACTAAAAGGTTTCTTAAGAAGAGTCAAAGGCACATCTCGAAGTTAAAGGAAATGCTCAAAGATCAAGAAGAGAGTAAAAATACTCAATTAGAAGAAAAATAAGAAAAGATCACAAGACTAAAGAATGAAAAAGAAGATAAGAAGGTAGATGATGAGATTAGCAAAAGTTTTGAAATTATTGTCCATCTCAAGACCCAAGTTGAAGAAGATAAAAGGGTAGAGGAACTATTGAAGAATAAAGTAAATGAAAATGAATAGTCATGTCATAAGTTAGAAGCTGAAGTTGTTGATCTTAGAAAGAAAGTATAGAAGTCAAACAAATTCTTGAATAGCTCACAAATCTTGAATGAGATATTGAAAAGTTAAATATCACCAAATGATAAATCAGGTCTTGGATACAAGAGAGAAGCTACACATGTTGAAGAAAGCACCTCAAAGAAGCATGAGGTAAGTCCCTCATTCTCAAAGGATGAAGACAATGTTGAAAATAAACCATCTACACAAGGAAAAGAAAACTTCAAAATAACAAAGCAAGGAAGACATCAAGAAGCCATCTTTACACCTCAAAGAAGATGGACACCAAAGCAAAGGTATGAAAGTGTTTTTCATGGTCAATGTTATTCAAGTAATGAATATGGTCACAAAGCTTTGAAATGCAGATATTATGCAAGGAGAAATAATGGAAGATTTCATAACACCATAAGGTTTTGAATATGTGATCAAGTAGGACACATTGTTGTTCACTGTCATAGCATGAGATGCTACAGCTGTAGTGGATTTGGCCACAAATCCCAAGATTTCTGGAACACAAGAAGAAGGTCCATGATGAGGACTTCATATAGCATGATTAGAAGAAGGAATGAGGTAAGGAAGGGATAAATATTTGAAAATATGGAAGCTCAGAGCTCAAGTTCTAAGAAGCAGGGATACCTTCAGAAATGGGTGAAGAAGACTGAACAACCAGAGCATAATGGAATCCTTAAGGGAAGCTCAAGTGCGTCATATACTAAATCATACGCAGGTGACAGTGGTACAGTTGTGTACATATGCAGGCTGACCTTGAATAGGTCGCATACATACGTGAGTTTTTTTTGCAACATGCCGCATATATGTGGTAAATCCTTGGGAACAAGGCTATTCACATGGGTTGTAGCTTGATGTGATGGTATAACTCTGTGTTGTAGGGTTTGACATAGTTTTTTGCAGGTTCTAACATTGTTTGCTGCAGGTTTTCATGATTACATATTGGATTATGTAAAGTGATGATATAAAATGAAAGGCTATCTTAGATGCATGGCACTAACCCATGAGTATGGATTGAGGAATTTTCTATTGAAGAACAATACTGGTTATGAAAATGAAGTTATGGAACCTTGGTTATGTGATATATCTTGATGATTCTATCTAGATATGTCATTGATCTATTAAAGCACACTACCAGTACATGTATTGTTGGATTCTTAGTATTTTCTATAGTGAATGGAGGATTGAGGCTGATGTGTTTAATGTACATGGCTGGTACATATTTAAGTTTCATTGATATATCTTATGATGTATTATTGAAGCATATTTGTTGGATATCTTGGTGCATGCATTCGGCATATGGTTGGATTGCATATTGGGACATGTAGTTGGTGAGTCGATGAGGTGATCATATTGTACATCATTGATGAGTCATAGATTGATCTATAGTTGATGCATGATTGGCACACTACCAGTACACTTGGTAGAAGCACCTACTAGCAGTTTGATTGGCACATGTTTTATGATGGATTTGACATACATGTATGAGGATTCATTTTTTTGTTGGTGCATGGTTGATGTACTTGCTTGTTACAAGTGGTGATGCATGCTTAGTGAATGATGGTACAATCATAGATGGTATATGATAGTACTTGGCTAAAAGTACACCATTGGTATTAATTGAGTAGCATATACTCTGGTACATGACATATGGGATGATATAGTTGAGACACTTGATTGATTGAGATTCATGATTGTGATACTTGGTTCATGGTGGATACATATCATGAGTGATATGACACTTGTTTGGCATATTGGTAGATGCACATGGTTGGAATATTGGTAGATGCACATGGTTGGCATGTTGGTAGAGGCATATGATTGGTACACCATTGGCACATGTTTTTAGCATATGGTTGATGCATTACATTGATGATATCTTATGACACATTGTATGGTGTTGATGTACATGGGTGTTGTGCATGGTGGGCACACATTTTGGTACATGATTTACTTGGTTGATGTTCTATTCATGATCCTCTATTTCATTGTTGACATATCTTTTGTTTCATGGTATGGCACGGATTTTTGATACATGGACAAATCCAAGGATTGTCATAGAAAGAGAAGTTGATCTATGATTCAGTTTAGCAATAGCATTTGCAGAAGAAGCATATTGTAGAGAATATAGGGGGAGACATACCCATAGGGGGAGTCATTCTTCTTCCCATGATTCTAGGAGGAAAGATCCCTATATTTGAAGAAAGATCATAGAGGCATAATTCCAGGGGGAGTATGAGCGATGCATCTTTAGCATTAAAAAACATCATATTGATATCCCTTGCTCAAAAGGGGAGATATTATTCAAAGGAAGATTAAAGGCATTCAGACAGGGGGACCAAGCCCAAGGAGAAAATGACTCTTTGCCATTGATGTCAAAGGGGGAGAGATAGTCACATTGATGTGATTGATGATTATTGATGGGGAGATATAGTCACATTGATGTGATTGATGACTATTGATGTAGAGCATGAATTGTCTACATGTTGACATTAATAATTGGTGTTGACATCAATGTTGGTATTGCCATCAATGCCAAAGGGGGAGATTGTTGGATCATGTTGTCATTGATGCCAAAGGTTTAATTAATTGATGTCAAAGGATTGATGCCAAGTGATTGATTGATGCCAAAGGATGATTGTGATTGATTGATGTCAAGGAATTGATTGATACCAAAGGATGATTGAATGATGTCAACGGTCAAAGGTTTGATGTCAAATGATTGATGTTGATTGATGTCAAATGAACAATGTCTTTTCATAGCATATTAATGTAATATGTATTTTCCTTGATGATAATGGATATATGTCAAGTGGAATCATAGTCATATGATGTCATTGATATGATGCATATATAAATATGGATCAATGAGTTGTCATTGATACATGATGCAAATATGAAGATGGATCGATGCGGTTTCTTTGATATATGATGCATAGTTGGTTTGATGTAAAGATGACTAATTATTGTTTTATCATGGTTGATAAGGTGTAAAAATGGATGAACTCCAAAGTGGTCCCCTTATGGTGAAATCCCTCACGGGAAGACGCTTTACAGTTGAGTTATCCTAGAAGAATGGTTGAACAACCCATGCTTGTTTGTGGAATAATGAGATGAAGATCAGTGAATTTGTTAGTGAAACTATCCCAATTGGATAATTCTTGTCATACCATTTCTGGCAGTATGTGAAATGTCACATAACTCCTCATGGTTTGAGAGTTATGGCCCTATAAAGATGAAGGACCCTCATATGTAGGCTTGAAAGTGGTCTGTAGTGATCTAGGGCGCGTACATACGTGGAATGAATGAGGACACGACGCGTACACTGGATGAAGTCATGAAGACTTGTGTGTGAGATGGTGATAAGCTCTTGAAGACTGAAGTAGGTTCCCGATCTACATTCTATGGGCTTAGATCTGCCATAGAAACTCTGGTATGGTTACATTGTTGTCTTGATGGATACTATTGCTTGTTTTGTAGTGAATGCTTAAGGCATTCTTGGTATGGATGTTGTGATGTGGTTTGTGTTGGTTGATGGAGTGAGAAAAACTCTTATGATTCAGTTCTGATATGATTGTTGTAGTATGTTGATTGTTTATACATTCTTGAGTAGCATTCATATTGTATTGTTGAGGAGCATGAGTAAGTTGTTGGGGAGCTTGGATGTGTTGTGACTGGTTATGGATCATAATGGATAGTGAAAGACATAAGAGAATGTGATTGAAGGTTGCAGAGGATCTGAGTTGATATTGAAGAGAAAACCCTAATTAAATTAGATGTGATGCACAGACTTTAGTACATACTGGCTGCATACATACGCAAGATGTACTACTAGTAGGGCGCATACATACACGTGCTACACTACCGACAGGTCACGTACCTATTGACAGTTTGATATCTATTGAGGATCCTTTCCTCATGTTAGTTGGTGCTGAGGGTGTAAGCTGAGTCTTTCATCATAGAGATGGTGCTCTTGTAGAGTTGTACTCTATTTAGTTGTTATTGATAAACCCAAGGATTGTAGTCCGTAATAAGAAGAAAATTGTACATACATCTTGTTTTCTTTATGTTCCTTGTGGTGATGATTTATTGATGATATGTTGCTGATGTATGCTCGCATTTAACTATTTATAAATGACAACAATAAGTAATGAGTAAATGGTGATTGCTAGCTAATGAGTTTTGTGAAAGGGGAAGTTTTGGGAAAAAGAGTCCTACACTGTTCACCGCCCCCCTTTAAGTGTATTCGGTGTGTCCAACACAATCCATGCATCTAGTGAAAATATTCCAAGTGTCAATTAAAAAAAACTCTATCACCATCAAATCCCCTCAAGCATGACATCAATCATCAAAAGATGATGTTTTGGCTCTCCTAGGAAAATCGTTTTGGTACTAGGGGTTGGATAAGATCCTCCATGATGTCATGTAAGCCTCCCAAGGCATGTATCTATGATCCAGTGTGTGAGCCTACAACATCAAAACTATGGAATTCTTTCCCCATGGAATCCCAAGCTAGGATTGTTCTCCCAAAACTGGCCACCAAGAAAGGTCCTGCAAAAAAAAAGGGTACACCCTCCAAATATCTCAAGTAAAAGATATCATGAAAAGTGTAAACCACATATAATAATCAAGGAACCTAAACATGTGCCTCAAAACTACTTCATCAAATTAAGTAGATTCTAAAAAAACCTGTACAATTGACCAAGCTTAAGTATGGGAGGGGTGTCATAGAAGTCCTATTGGGTAGACCAAATCCCTCAAGTAGGGGATGTTACCAAGGATGGAATTTCAAGGTCATGTCTTGGATGATGAGGTGGAAGGGGTTTAGAATTGATGGTTTGATGAGTTTCATGACATACAATGGATTATATTATCTCATTTATGGGTGCCTTTGTAGAGGGTGTGTGGAACCTTTATTTGTGATGCACTTTTTCCATCTTCTTGTCATTATTTCTTTCATGTTTTAAGGAACGAGTTGAAGGCCACTGTCCTGGTGTGGTGTCTAGATAATGACAGTGTCACTCACAAATACCTCATGAAAATGAGAAGGATGGCTCTTGATGAGACCCCATTTATCTCATTTTTGTAGCTAAGAGCCACTACCCTGGTTTGGTGACCAGATGATGTTAATTTCATACCACTAGATACCCATGATCATGATAGGTTGACTCATGATGAGACCTCCTATCCTCCAACTAACCCCTTAATCATTCATTATCATTTATTTTGTAGGTCCCCCTTTTCTTATAGAGAAGTGTTTCATTTATCTCTAGAGGATCACTAGGAGAAGCATATGGAAGGTCTATATTTAAACTTTTATCTTTTTAGCCAACAAAAATCCCTTTGGGTCTTCAACCCCTTGTTCCCATGAAATGAGGTACATGCCCTTCTTGGGTCACTAAATTCAAAGGGACAAGAAGAAGTCAATATGATGGGAGTGTAATGAGAGGAAAGTGGTAAGTATGATTGAGAATGGTACGATAACCCCTTAAGGGACTCCCAATCACAAAACTTCCCCAAAGGTTGGGCACTTACTAGGAAATATGTGACAACTCATCAAGGTGAAACATGGTTAAAAGCATAATGTCCAAGCAATTGTTCTATAATCAAACGAATCTTAAATACAACATGTTTAAATTTCTCAAATATTAGGGTGATTACCTACCAGAATACCTGACTTGTACCACATGGATCAAGACCCATATTCCTTCCAGAAGCTAGCTGGTGTGGTGGATGCACTGACACTGGATCCAAAATGTGGTGATAGAGTGGGATTTTGTATGTGCATGTGGACACTGCTAGTCATGTGGTTTCTCATGACTCCATATCTGCAACCTGAGGGCCTCAAGACATCATCTCCTTAGTTATCCCACAAAATGGGGATAACAGGCCTTTATCCCCTTCTTCCCATGAAATGACGTACAATCCCTTCTTAGGTCAGTACACCCAAAAATCCCAAAAGATAAGAATATGAAAGGATGAAATGTGGAAATTGATAAGTATGATCAGAAATGGTACAATGACTCGTCAAGGGGACCTCCCAATATAAAACCCATCCCCAAGGGTGACCACTTACTAGGGCGCAATTGTAGTGTCCCTGATAAAAAACCCTTGTAATTGCACATATAGGTTGGTTATCCGAATTGGTACCAAGTGTAAATGTAATGAAAATTTAGGTTGGTGAACCAAGGAAACTTGATTTTGGTGTTATGTGCATCAGAATAGTGTGTGGAAACCTGTTAGCAAATATAGGTTGTGCACAATATATGTGTTGCGTGCACCTGCGCAAGTGTGCACTTTTCACTATGTTTCACACACTTGGGTTAGTGCATGGGAATGAATGGATATACATAGAGGCTGGAGAGCCTATGTTATTATGAGGCTGGTGATCCTTGATGTATATAGGCAAGTGCACCTATCCATGTAATGGTAATCATGATTATTAATATAATATTGCATTTCTATGCGCTGACTAACTCAGATAGAAAGAGATGGGGGGGATTACTCCATTGGAAAAGGGAAAAGGGGGTGAGTCATAAGTCTTAGGGAATACTTTATAATATTTTTGGGAAATTTGTAATGTCAAATATATATATATTTTTTTATCCTAAGTTCCCGAGGGTAGGGAAATGGTCACCAAGTGGCTTAAATATACTTTTGAAGGTGACACGTGTCAAGTTGAAGGCACCCAATTTATATTGTTGGAATTACTATATGTTAGGGGGGGATGGTATTATTACTCATGTTGCAAGATCTCGTGGGAAGAAAGGGGTCAGACTGTATGGAAAATATAATTATTACCTTATCTGCATAGAGAAGATTGTAAGGGGAGTTATGGTATATAATATGAGATATTGGTGAAGAGTTGTGTTGACATTTGTGAGTAGTCTCTCTGGGTGAGAGACTGGTTTTTGTGGAGAGTTTTTTAGAACAGTGGGCATACTCTCCTGGTGAAATTTTTGTTGAGGGTTGTTTCGTGGTGCGCTGAGTATTAGTCGCAGGGATTAGTGAATTCTTGTCTGGCCTATCGCTGGTAACCCTGAGAAGGGAAGTGGGGAAGCCAAATGAATGGTGAGAAGATAAGGGGAACACTTCCTTGGGTGTGACAGTTGCATGGGGAATGAGGGAATGTAGGATAGTTGCAGTAGCAGGCACTTAGGACTGGGCAATTCTGTTGATTTTCAGACCATAGCTTGTCGCTAGGAACCCTTTTTCTTCGGTGGAGTTGAACCCTAGCTCGGGGGTGACCTGTTGTTGAAATATTATGAGCAACAACGTTTATGGATGGGAGGAATGTTTGAGTCAAGACAATAGTTTGTGACTTTCAATTAAGATAAGTGCTCCTTATGTACTTATCTTGGTTACTGCATACATTTTGTATATGATTGACATGGTTCAAATTCTTGTGTGTTTGTTGCATTTAAGTATTTTCTATTAATATGTTTAAATGTGGTTTGCACACATATGTATGGTTCTTATAGCATGTATTTGTATTTATCATTGATATGACAAATGTGGATAGTCTTACCTAGTAATTTAACCTTGTGATTTTAGTTATGAATCATCGAGAAGAGGATTGAGTTGTCAATGCACAAGATTGTACCTTATGTGTGTTAAAGGGATGAAATTCATGTGTGCATATTAAGGATTTAGACCCCGTGTATAGTGAATTCATAAGTGGCGCTTGAAGCCTAGATTGTTGTGCACATAGTTATGTTGTATGGTCCGTATGCTGGTGCATGCAATTGTTTGATTCAATTTTGTTGTGTAAGATTGTGTAAAAAATAGAATGATGCTTTTTATTCTATAATTTGCATGGCATGACTCAATATGGGGCTGCGCATGTCACTTCAAGTGAAAAGTACATAGATTGTGTTTAAAGTAGAAACTACACAATGGATTTTCAGAGTAGAATAGCTCAGTATTATGTTGTGGTTGTTAAAGATTGGTAGTAGAACATGTGTAAGGGGGTAATGGGACTCAGTGCGAGACTATGTATGTTACAGTTTAGTATCAATTCCATAGGTTCAACACTTGACTTGTATGGGCTAGAAACTAGCGTGAATAGATGTGTGCGCTAAGAATTGGTACCGCGTAGTACATAGTTTAGGTTGCATGAAATACCATGGTGCATGATACAGATTTTTGATGAACACAAATAAAGTGATGTGAAGGTGTTCACACTAGAGTTGGGATGTTAAAATTGTCCAAGAAATCCGAGTGAAAGGATTCTGACAAAATGGTTCATATTTTCCATGTAGTCGTTGCATGAAACCATCTAACAAATCTTAATTGCTTGCACATTTTGCAGAATTTTCAGTGAATAGAGAATGACACATTCATTGAGAAGGTTAAAAGAATGGAATATATGCAAAGGCATTATAGTCCTGATGATTAATTTGGGGATCTGTATATCCTTTTAGGTGTCGATGGTACAAAATCCAAGGAGGGGCACATGAACTTGGTAGAAACTGTAAAAATATTGCAGAGATATGTCCATAGTTATAAGGGTGATAATGAAAGACTTATGAGAGCCAAGGAGAAACAATTTGAATTCAATGTCAAGTTGATGCAAATCCTATATAGAATATAAAAGAAGATGGATAAGGAGACAAGGATAAGTAGATCAAGAATTCTTCAGTTTCAGGATGAGAAAAGAAGAGAATAAAGAAGTGTTGGTAAGCATTCTTTCAAGAAAGCATGCAATAATTCGAGTTCATATCCTATCAGAAATCATAAGAGAAAGACTGGGGTAAATGAACTACAGGGGGAAATGAATAAGATTAAGTCTCCTACCTTCAATGGTAAGCATAATAAGGATGAATATGCAGAGACTTGGTTGTTGGGTATGAGAAAGTACTTCCAACTGCATAATTATTCTGCGCACGCAAAAGGGAGAATTGCTATCTATTAGTTAAAGATAAAGGAGTCAATGTGGTGGGATCCATATGTGCAAGTGAAACACATTGATGAGAAGAAATTGACTTGGAGGGAGTTCAAGAGGTATTTCCAAAAGAAATACTTAACCAAGCGGTACTATGATAGAAAAATCAAGGATTTCTTCGAACTCAATATTGGGAGCATGACAATTGATGAGTACAAAATAAGATTTTTAGAACTGTTGAATTATGTGCCTTTTATCAAGGATGAAAAAGTGAAGATTTAGATATATTTGAGTGGGTTTCCCTCATTTATCAGTGACAATGTACAATATGATAACCCTAAAATGTTAGAAGAGAGCATAAGGCATGCTAAGTTTCTTTATGATCAACAAAGGGGAAGATTGAATCTCCAAAAGGCTTGGGAAGACAAGATGAAAGGTAAGATGGAACAGATGAAGAAGGGAGCTAAGCACCATTTTTTAGAAATACTGCGCAAGGACATGCGACTCTTCAAGAGCATAGAATTTTGAAAACAATGGGACAAAAGTCATGGCAACAACCTATGTAGTGTTGGGGTTGTGGAGGAAATCATATGCACAAAGATTTCACTCAAAGAGGTAATAAAGCGAGGAATGCGCATAGTGTACATAAACCTGCAACAATGGAGGACATGGGTAGAAATGTGCCAATGATTTACGTCATGTTGGATAACAAGTAGGTTGAGTTCTAGTGGAACATAATCGAGGTGGAAGGTAAGATCAATGACCAACCCATTGCTATTTTAATAGAATCAGAAGCTATTCATAGTTATCTAGATCATAAAATGGTGGAAATATTCCATCTGTCAAGAAGCAAGTTGGGAAAACCTTGGTTGGTGTTGTTAGCTATAGGAGGAAAATGAAAATCAATGAGATGGTTAAGTCATGTCCATTGGAGATGAATGGACTGTGCACAAAGGTTGACTTGAATATTATACCTTTGGCCTCATAGGATTGCCTCATTGGTATGGATTGGTTGGATGAACATCATGTTGTCCTAGATTGTTACAATAAGGAATTCACTTTCCTGGATGAGCAAGGAAATTTGAGATTAGTTCAAGGAATTACAAGAGCTATGACTATTAGATAAATTTTAGCATTACAGTTGAAGAAAAGTTACAGGAAAGGGTGTCAAGTATTCAGAGTGCACATGGAAGAGGCACCTAAGGATAAAGGGTCAAGTGTGGAATATTGTGTAGTACTAAAAGAGTATGAGGATTCATTTAAAGAGATACCAAGATTGCCTCCAAAACGAGATATCGACTTCTCTATTAATTTGATGCCTGGAGAAACACTGGTATCCAAGACCTCATATATAATGAGTACACCATAATTGAATGAGTTGCAAATGAAACTTGAAGAGATTATGAAGAAATGGTATATACACCCAAGTGTGTCTCCTTGGGGTTCACCAGTTTTGTTCATGAAGAAGAAGGATGGTACATTGATACTTTGTGTCAACTTCAAACAGTTGAACAAGGTAACAATGAAGAACAAGTATCCTTTTCCAAGGATAGATGACACGTTTGATCAGTTGAGAGGCACACCGATATTTTAAAAGATAGATCTTAGATATGGATATCAAAAAGTGAGAATAAAAGAGGAGGACATTAGTAAGACTTCCTTCATAACAAGGTATGGTCATTATGAGTTTACAGTGGTTCCATTTGGGTTGTCGAATGAACCCATTGTCTTCATGTGTTTGATGAATGGAGTTTTCAGAGAGTATTTAGATAAGTTTGTCATTGTATTTTTGGATGACATTCTTATTTACTCAAAGTCCAAGGTAGAGCACGAGAAACACTTGAGGATGGTGTTGCAGGTTGTTGGCCCTTGACCATGTTTTGAGGATACTTGGTCATGTTTGACCTATTTTTGGGACTTCGACAGGCCATCGAAGGAGGAGCGCAAGATGAAGCAGAGATCATGGGATCTCGACCCCTTTTTAGGGGTTTTTGGGTCTTTGGGATTATGTAACAGGTTGGGAATGCCGGCCCATGGGTTTACCCATGCTTAGGCCCACTGTTGTAATATACATAGAAGCTAGGCGATGTAGGAAAGGGGATTGATCGATCTATGTGATCAGAGGATTGTAAGTGCTTTGTGCATATTGTGTGAGACTTGTAGAGCTAAGTGAAAGTCATAGTAAGAGACTGTAGAAGACTGTGTGCTTAGATCTACTTGGAGGAAGGAGGGTCTAGCGAGATGCCCATATCTCCTACCCTCTGCGGAGTAGGGTTTTTGAGGCTCTATGCATGTAACCTATTGAAGAAGCCAATAAAGAAGACAAAGAGTTGGTGGACATAGCCCCAAGGTGGGGGTGAACCACATACATGTCGTGTTGCTCTGCTTTGTGCAATGTGTTGATGTGATTATATTTTAATATGCTTAGTGCTTTGATATAGATAGATAGATTTGTTGATGCTTTGTGCTTAATGATGTATATGGATGTTAGGTCTGACTTACATACATGTGCTTAGTACTTGAATTTGTTAATATATGATCTGATTTGTCATGCTAAGTGTTGTTAGATGCTAGATCCAGTTGAATACTGCGATGCTCTATGATTAGGGTTTTGTCTGCGAAGTATATAATGGTTAAATATAAATGAACTGTCATTGCTAAGTGATCTGTTAAGTGTTAGAATCATAGATTTGTGTACCAGATCAAGTTTCAGACATCTGAGTCCTGCAACCAACCCTACCTCTACCTCGGGTGAGACTTCATCTGCTTTGCAGGTCTTGCCGAAAGGGCCGGTAGTTAGGGTTTTGTTGGTGCATTGTTGTAGCGTTGAACCCTGGGTTTGCCCCTGTGCCAACAAATGGTTCTGTTGCTGGGACTGAAGCTATGATTACTGGGAACTGAGGAAGAAAAATCTTTGTGCGAAGATCTGAACTGAAACTGTGAAAGATTCATGAATAGAACTATTTCCCTAGTGTGCAACATTCAACTTGAATTGTGAAAGCTCTGTGCCAAGAAGAAGGGTCAGATCTGAAGAAAAAAGGTAAGGTCTGCAAGATCTGTGCTATATTAGAGGTAAAAATAGTGAAAAGTTTCAGATCTAAAATCTTTGTTCTCTGCTGAAGTAAGACAAGTGGAAATTTTTGTTTCAAAAGTATGGATCTAGGTATGTTTGATAAATTTTGTCCTAGATTGAAAATTAGGGCACAACTAGATGAAATAAGATTTGATATAAGTAGATCTGATAAGAATAGTGAAAAATATGTTATACCTATGTATAGAAAGAATGTTTGGACTAACAAATGGATGCATGATACTAGAAAGAAGTTTTTATAGGTTAGCTACCATGATCCTAGTGTGCAGTACAAGAGAGATTGGGGATCATTTAAGAGAAAGAGAGGATTAATCCTTTGTTACAATTGTAGAAGACTAGGCCATCTAGATAAGGAGTGTCCTGGTAGAAGATCTACTTGTATTTGCTGTAGAGATATGGACCGTGAAGTATTGGATTGCCCTAGAATGATTGCTAAGGTTGAAATAATGAATATGAACCAAGAAAACCCTAAGGTAGATCCAGAAACTAAGATTATGGCAGAGCCCTAGAAATAATTAGAGAAAGTATTGTTGCAGATGAAAGAAACCCTGAAGGATCACCGACATACCGACCTAGTAGAGATTTTTAAAGAAAAATAATGCATAGAAGCAAGAATAAGAGACTTCGACATTGATTGTTTTCTGGATGAGGAAACACAGGTGAATATCATGACCGAGAGAACTTGGGAAATTCTAGGAAAGCCTGCTATGATTCCTTCATTGGGAGAAATAGGATTATTTAGAGGAAAGTTGATAAACCTATGTGGAAGTCTTACCCAGATATCTATGAGTTCTCAAGGAGATTTGATAGAGGAAGAATTTGAAGTTGTTAAATTTATTGAGAACAATGCTCCCTTTTATATGTTGCTTGGAAAACCTTGGATTGAAAGAGACCATGCCAGAAGGAAAGAAAAAAAAGTATTAGAGTAGAAGAAGGAAGAATTAAAATATTTTATGGCTAGGAAGATCACACACTTGATTGAATAATAGGAGAACCGAGAGAAACTATTTGAAACCATAAAATTGGATGTCAAAGTTACAAGAATACTAGAGGACTCACAGAAGATTGCAGTACCTATTCCAGATACAGATGGAGTATTACCCCTGATTCCTAGGAAAATATCTCAACAACGCGAAGTTACTCTGCCAAGAGGAGATAAGAATCAGAATGGAAAAGGGAATACCGAGACGAAGCTCACTGGGAAAAAGGCTAGAAAGATAAGTAAGAAGAGAGATAATATTGATAAGTTATAGAAGGATCCAGAAGGAACTTCACAGAAGAAAAAATTGCAAAATTGGAACTTCACCAGGATATCAGAACAACGTCACATGGCACTTCGCCATGGCGAAAAGATATATCCATTGGGAATAGTATAACCATTAGACTAACCCCCCCGAATGGATAGAAAATCATTTATGATCAGATAGCTCACCACCAAATCATTGGGACTGTGCCGTAACAGAAAAAACTAAGTTAATGAAGGCTTCTTACCCATTGCAAGAGATTCGTTGCCAAGTATCTATTTATCCTGTCGTGCCATGTACTGAGAACATTTTTGATAACTGTGAATCTGAGCCCACGGACTAGTTGATTTCACACAATGATCATCGTGTTATTTCCATCTATTCCGTTGCATTGAGAAGTTACTCTTCAAACCCAAGATATTCAATCATGAGCGTGTATGTACGAAGAACTTAGCGTAATTGACAGAATAAATTTCCTTTCCATGGAATGCAAGCAACTGAGTGATCACAATGCCCAAATGTATGAACAAATCACTGAGGATCCAAAATTGAAGGCACTAGAGTCGCAACTCTAGGAGGCAAAACAACAAGCAGAGACAATATAGGCGCAGCTAAAGCCCCTGTCAGCTGTGGAAAGAAGGAAGTGATCACAAGAGTAGCGCATTTCCTAGCAGTAGGTCCACATTATTCAGAGAAAATTTATGGAAGTGACGCAGAGACTCTCATCTATACATGATGAGGTTTACCAACTGTTCACAGAGATCGAAGGCCGAGGAGAAAAATTGGAGCAGATCATCACTGCAGCTGAACAACGACTAGAGGGACCTATCAATGAAGAAGTCATCCAAGAGCTCATTGTACAAGATTCCTTAGCACAACAATTCGAAGTAGCTCGAGCCAAGCTCGTGGATTTTGAAGCAGAGTTACCTAGACCAGAGTGACTCGGGATGAGTCATAGGTGAGTATTGGGGGCCTGTTGGACCTTGAACAAGTTTAAAGGATACTTGGTCATGCTTGAACTATTTTTGGGACTTCGACATGCTATCGAAGGAGGAGTGCAAGATGAAGCAAATATCGTGGGATTTCGACCCCTTTTTAGGGATTTTTGGGTCTTTGGGATTATGTAACGGGTATGGCAATGTCGGCCCATGGGTTTACCCATGATTAGGCCCACTTTTGTAATATATATAGAAGCTAGGTGATATAGGAAAGGGGATTGATCGATCTATGTGATTGAAGGATTGTAAGTGCTTTGTGCATACTGTGTGAGACTTGCAGAGCTAAGTGCAAGTCATAGTAAAATACTGTAGAAGGTTGCATGATTAGATATACTCAGAGGAAGGAGGGTCTAGCGAGATATGCAGATCTCCTATCCTCTGCGGAGTAGGGTTTTTGAGTCTCTGTGCATGTAACCTAGTGAAGAAGCTAATAAATAAGATGAAGAGTTGGTGGACATAGCCCCAGGGTGGGGGTGAACCACGTACATGATGTGTTTCTCTACTTTGTGCAATGTGTTGATGTGATTATATGTTAATATTCTTAGTGCTTTGATATAGATAGATAGATATGTTGATGATTTGTGATTAATGATGTATATGGATGTTAGGTCTGACTTACATACATGTGCTTAGTACTTGAATCTGTTAAGATCTTATCTGATTTTTAATGCTAAGTGTTGTTAGATGCTAAATCTGGTTGAATACTGCGATGCTTTGTGATTAGGGTTTTGTCTGTGAAGTAGATAATGGTTAAATATAGATGAAATGTCATTTCTAAGTGCTTTGTTAAGTGTTAGAATCACAGATTTGTGTCCCATATCAGGTTGCAGACATCTGAGTCTTGCAACCACCCCTGCCTCTACCTCGGGTGAGACTTCATCTGCTTTGCAGGTGTTGCCGAAAGGGATGATAGTTAGGGTTTTGTTGGTGCGTCGTTGTAGCATTGAACCCTGGGTCTGCCCCTGTGCCAACACAGGTGTTGAGAGAACATCAAATTTATGAAAAGATGAGAAAGTGTTCATTTTATTAATGATAAATTCACTATTTGGGTCATATTATTTCAGAAGAAGGAATAGTTCTGGACCTAGGGAAGATAAAGTCCATTGAAGAATGACCAACACCAAGAAATGTTGCAGAAGTGAGATCATTTATGGGATTTAAAGGGTAATAAAAAAGGTTTAATGGAGGATTCTCACAGATTGTGCATCCAATCACATCCCTGAAGAAGAAAGGTGCACGATTTGAGTGAACACTAGATTGCGCAAGGAGTTTCCATCACTTGAATAATTTGTTAACAAATGCGTCGATTTTAAGAATCGTTGATCCAGATGTAGATCTCAATGTGTGCATGGATGCATGCAAGGAAGGACTCAATGGAGTCCTCAGTCAGAATGGAGATGTGGTATGCTATGAATCAAGGAAGTTGAAAGATAATGAAAGTCTTTGTGCTACACATGACTTGGAATTGGAAACCATAGTGATTTCTTTGAAGATGTGGCGGTATTATCTCATGGGTAAGAGATTTGAGCTAAGAACAAACCATTGTGGTATGAAGTATTTGTTTGGATAGCCAAGTTTGAATGCCAGACAAAGTATGTGTTTATATTTCCTCAGTGAGTATGACTTTGACATAAAGCATATTAGAGAAAAAAAGAACAAGGTGGTGTTGATTAAGGTTGGTTGTCATTGATGTCAACCCTTAAAGAAAGCCCCGTAGCACAAAGGTTTGGGTAATGGACCCAATATTGTTTGATGTAAATATGACTCATTATTGTCTTGTCATGATTGATAAGAAGTAAATATGGATGAACTCCAAAGTGGTCCCCTTATGGTGAAATCCCTCACGGAAAGACGCTTTGCGGAGTAAGAGAACCCATGCTTAATTATGGAATAATGAGATGAAGGAAAATGAATTTGTAAGGTAACCTACCCTATATGGATATTTATTTTCATTCCATTTCTGGTGGTATGTGGAACGTCACATAACTCCTCACGGTTAGAGAGTTATGGCCATGAGAAGTTGGAGACCCCAGGTTTGGGTAATGGACCCATGTTTGTTTGATGGATACGGGTATGAGTTATGATATGTTTTCAGATAATACTATTCTATATGGATAGTACATGTCATTCCATTTCTAGTGGTATGTGGAATGCCACATAACTCCTCACGGTTTGAGAGTTATGACCTTATGAAGTTGGAGGACCCTCATATGTCATCTAGAAGCCCCAAAAGGTCAAAGTAGTCAAAGTGGTTTAAGAGATTTTAAAAGGTAAATAATAAAGTGAAGTAATGAGTGTATTATAATTCAAAGTGAATACAAAATAAATTATTTCAATAATAAATTTAATGGAGAAATTAGAAGTGGGTTAACCCTAAATAAGGAAAGTGGGGCCAAGTGACCTATAAGATGTTTTTAAGGAAGCTACTTGGAGAGTATAAATAAGAGGAAAGGCTATCTAATTTTAAACAACCTTGATAATATTGAATATCTATAGGTTTCTAAGGTAATCAAGGATATCTAAGCCTAAATTCTGAGGGAAGATGAAGAAAATAAGGCCGAAATGCAAGAAAGGATAAATTCTTTTGATTGTGCTTTCTAAGGTATGTTATTTACAGGTCATCTCACCATTTTCTCTATAACGTTTTTTCTATAATGATTCAGACCGTGAAATTTCTATTCCATTGAGAAAACATATCCAAGTATATGTGGTAAAAAATTAAGCTTTTGGGTCATTGTAGTTTTGGATTTACACTCCGTGGAAAATAAGGTTTGTGGCTAGTCCTGAAACTAGTCAAAAACAAGTGTTTCAGGTAAAAAAGTCATAACTTCTTCATAACAGATCCAAATTTAGTGAAACCAAATGTGTTGGTTAGGGTATCGTATTTAGTATTTTTTTTAATAATTTCAGATCAATTCAACAAATATTCCGTGCGGGGAACGATCTACAAGGTCGCTCTCTAGAATAAGCCAGAATTCAACAAGGTATGCCATTTTTGCTATAACTCCTTTTATGAGAGGTTCCAAGTAGTGAAACCTAGAGTAATTGCATAAAACACATTGAATAACATTGTTTATCAGTTTCATATCTTTATACATTACAGGTACAAAGTTATGATTACTTCAAGTTAGGGTTGTTGACTAATCCAAAACTAGGCATGTGCGACTAAAGAAAACCTCTATGAAAATGCTAGTCTCTTAATGTTGAAGTTAAGAAAGGTTTGAAGGAAAGTGATCATATACACTAGGTCTATTACAAAGCTACAAATCAGATTTGGATGA